>PVJA010002776.1:0-85219 GCA_004027025.1 Myocastor coypus | reverse complement strand
AAACAAGAGTGCTATTGACTTTTGTGTGTTGACTTTGTATCCTGCTATGCTGCTCAATTTGTGTATTAATTCTAGTAACTTCTTGGTGGAGTTCTTTGGGTCTTCCAAGTATACTATCATGTCATCTGCAAATAATGATAATTTTACTTCTTCTTTACCTACTTTTATTCCTTTTATTTCTCTCCATTTTCTAATGGCTCTAGCTAATTATTCCAGAACTATATTTAATAGGAGTGGTGATAGAGGACATCCTTGTCTTGTACCACATCAGTGCGTAAAAGGCTTTAGTTTTTCCCCATTTAGAATTATATTACCCATTGACCTTCATGCAATGCAAGTATAGGCCATCTATTCCAATTTTCTGTAGAACTTTGAACATGAATGAATGTTGGACTTTGTCACAAGCCTTTTCTGTATCAATTGATATGATCATGTGATTTTTGTATTTGGCTCTATTGATATAGTGTATTGTATTTATGGATTTGTGTATGTTGAACTACCCTTGCATTCTTGGGTTGAATCCTACCTGGTCGTGATGTATAATCTTCTTAATGTTTTGCTATGTTCTATTTGTGAGGACTTTATTGAGGATTTTTGCATATACGTTCATAAGAGAGTAGTTCTCTTTTTTAGTTGCATCTTTCTTGGGTTTTGGTAGCAGTGCAATACTTGAATCCATTTATGATTTTGGGAGAATTGCTTCCTTTTCAATTTCATTGAAGAGTTTGGGGAGTGTTGGGATTACATCTTTTGAAAATTTCTTGCAGAATTCAGCAGTGAATCCACCAGGACTTGGAGTTTTCTTTGTCGGTATGTATTCATTTTGTGTTTCATTGGCTTTCATTGGGTTATTGAAAGTTCTTATATCTTCTATTTTCTTAACTCAGTTTTGGCATATTGTACTTTCTAGGAGCCTGTCTGTTTCATCTGTGTCTTCAATTCTGTGAGAGTAAAGATTATCAAAGTAGGTATGAATGATCTTCTGAATCTCAATTTTGTCTATGATAATTTCTCCTTTTTCATTCCTTATTACTTGAATTTGAGTCTTTTCTTTCTTTTTTTTATGAAGTTAGCTTGGGATTTATCAATGTTGTTCAATCTTTCAAAGAGCCAGATTTTTGATTCATTAATCTTTGTATTGTTTTCTTTTGTCTTAACTGAATTAATTTCTGCTATCATCTTTATAATTACCTCCCATCTTTGGTCTTTGGGTTTGGTTTGCTCTTCGTTTTCTAGACAGCTTAAGTGTAGCATTAGTGTATTTATTTGTTCCCACTCTGTTTTTGTAATGTGAGTTCAGAGCCATAAATTTCTCTCTAAGAACTGTTTTCATTGCATCTCATAAATTCCTGTAGGTTGTGGTTGAATTTTCTTTACATTGTAAATATTGTTTTATTTCTTGTTTAATTTCCTCTGTAACCCAGCCATTTCTGATGAGGCTATTGTTTAATTTCCTTGTATTTCTGGAGTTCTTATTGTTTCCTTTGTGATTTATTCCATTTCCATTGCATTGTGGTCTGATAATACGCATGGAATAATTTGTTTTCTTATAATTACTTAAGCATGACCTATGGATTAGTATGTAGTCTACATTATAAAATGTCCCATGTGCATGTCAAAAAAATGTATATCAGTAGTATTGGGTGGAAAACTCTGCATATGTCCATTAAATCCAGTTCTTTAAAGTTCTGGTTCAGATCTGGTATTTCTTTGCTAATTTCTTGTCCATTTGACATATTTTTTTTGGATAAAGGGTTGCCAAGGTCTCCTGTTGATATTGTGGTATTGGATATTGCATTTTCCATGTCCATTAAGATTTGTCATATAGATAGTTGCTCCCATGTTGGATGCATACATATTTATGAGTGTTACCTCTTCGTCTTGAATTTTTTCCCTAACCAGTATGTAGTGGCCTTCTTTATTTCATTTGATCAATCTTGGTTTGAAGTTCAGACTATCTGCAAACAGGATTGCTATCCCTGTCTTTTTTTCTGAGGTGCTGGGGCATGTAGTGTTGTTTTCTATCCTTTCAGTTTAAAACTACGAATTTCTTTATGAGTTAAATGTGTTTCTTATATATAGCATATTGTTGAATTTTGCTTTCTAATCCACTGTGCCAATCTATTTCTTTTAATTGGACAATTAAGACCATTTACATCAATGGTTATAACTGAGATGTGTTGACTTATGTTTGGCATGCTTTTTACCTACTATTGTTTACCCCTTTTTCTCCTGTGTTTAGTTGGTTGCCGTATTTGGTGGGTTCTTTCTGTTCTCATTCATGAAGTTTGGGTCACTTAGGTCCCTCTCTAAAATATTTTTTAATAGTTTTCTTAAGGTTGGTTTGGACATCATGAAATTTTTCAGTTGTTTTTTGTCATGGAAGTATTTTACTTCTCCCTCGTACTTGAGAGTTTTGTGTGGAATAGCAGTCTGGACTAGAATTTGTTTTCATGGAGGACTTGAAGCACTCTGCTCCATGCTCTTCTTGACTTCATGATTTGTGAAGATAAATCTGCTATTATTCTGATTGGTTTTCTTTTAAATGTGATGTTTATTTTCTCTAGCAGCTTTTATTATATTTTTCTTCTGCTGCATTCCTGGGATCTTGATTATTATATGTCTGGATGTGTTTTTAGTTGGGTTGATGTTACTTGGAGTTCTGTGTGCTTCAGTAACCTGAATGCCAGATTGTTTTCTCAGATTTGGGAAGCGTTTTGCTATTACTTCTGCCCATATTCTTTTTATATCATTTGTATTGACTACTTTTTTTCTCATTGATGCTTATTAGTCTCATGCTCATCTTTGCAGCATCTTGCAGATGTTGAGTTATTTTTTTCCTTCTTTCTAGTTGTTTGTAAGAGATCTTGTCCTACCTTTTCAATAGCTGCTGCAGTATCTTCAAAATCTGAAACTCTTATCTTCACTTTTGCTCATACGGTGTTTCCAGCTTGTGATTGAAATTTTATTTTCCTATATGTCTCTTTGAAACTGCTTCATGCAAACTATGTCTTTTCTATATTGCTCATTTAAAGATTCCATTATTTTTCTACTCTCCTCCAATTTTTTTTATCAATGTCTTCAGAAGCATTTTTTAAGTCTTTCATTTTAGTTACCCTTTCATTTCTATGTCAGAGATTATTTCTGACCTGATTTGTTCTCTACCTTTCTACAGTTGTTCCTTTACTTCAGACACTATTAATTCAGAGATATCTGTTTTTGCTTCTGAGGTTATTTCTGATCTGATTTCCTCTATACTTTTCTGCAGGTTTTTTTTTTTTTTTTTTTTTTTTTTTTTTTTTTTTTTTTTTTTTTTTTTTTTTTTTTTTTTTTTTTTTTTTTTTTTTTTTTTTTTTTTTTTTTTTTTTTTTTTTTTTTTTTTTTTTTTTTTTTTTTTTTTTTTTTTTTTTTTTTTTGTTTTTTTTTTTTTTTTTTTTTTTTTTACTTTAGACACTATTATTTCAGAGATTTCTTTTTTTTACTTCAGAGGATATTTCTGATCGCATTCCTCTATATGTTTCTTTTTCTTTTCTTTCTTTTTTTGTGTTTGTTTTTTCAGAACCGGGGTTCAAACTCATGACCTTGCACTTGCCAGGCAAGCTCTTGTGTCATAGGACGATCTCCCCAGCCCTTATCCTCTATATGTTTCTGCATTTGTTGTTCTTTACTTCAGATGTTATTAATTCAGAGATTTCAACCGTTTGAATTCCCATTTTCTTCTATGCTCATGTCCTCTCTATTTGCTCTCAGTGAGCTTGGGGCCTGAGATTACATCTTGTTCCTTCTCTTTGTCATTTTGTATAGCACTGTCCTTTAACCTTTTGTGTAGAACTTTAGCGAAGTTATTGCATTAGCACCTACTAAAATTTAGCCCCAGTTCTACCAAATTTGATCTTGTCTAGATGTGCCTGGCTAGGTCTAGCTGCTGTGCTCAGCTTCTTCGTGCTGCAGCTCATGGAAATGATCCCAAAGTCCTTCTCTAGGAAGATGTTCAGCTCCTGGTTAGCTGGGAGGATCTGACCCCCAGCCTCTCTGCAGGGAATTTTGTTGCAGGATTCCACAGTGGATGCCAGGACTGGGTTCTGTGAGGGAGGAAATTCAGTTGGCACAGGGGCACAGGCTGAGAGTTCCTACTTGTGTGCCCACCGGTCCAGGGTTGGGCGGGCAAGCTACCTGAGCTACTTCATTTCCTTGTTTGTCCACTTCTTTCTTGACTCAGTCTCAGTGCTCATTTTCTTCTGTTGTGCTGTTTTGCTGCTGTAAGGATTCTCAAAATACATGTAATGAAGTTCACTGAAGTATATTAGGATAAACATTGACCCAGGAGTTAGAAGACTCATGTTCTCTTCCTCATTTATTAGCCATGTGGCCATATGGCAGTTATACTTTTGGAATTCAGTTTCCTCACATAAAAATGAACATATTCTTTACTGACTATGTCAATTACATTTTGCAAAGAACAAAATGCTATGATAAAAATAAGAGAACTATCTATCCATTCATCCATCCTTCTGTCTGTCATCTTTATTGTTCAAGTAAATTTTACCAAAGTAGAACTGGGCACTTGATGAATTTAGCCAGTAAATTTGAAAATATATAGAATAAACTCATAAATTCTAACAACTTAAGGTTGGTAGCTTATAATTCAAGCACTTGGGAGCCTGAAACAGGAGGGTTGCTATGAATTCAGGGCTAGTGTGGGCTAAAAAGTGAGTTCAAGACTAACCTGAACAACATTAACAAATCCTGTCTCAAAAACAAATAAAAACACCAACAATGATATGTAACACATTGGTGATGATTGCTTTTAAATATTTCAATTGCTTCTAAACTGTGTTTATTATTTGAATATAGTTATGGAACCTAATATTAATTCTGTTACTTCAAAACAGAGCAGTTGATGTCCAGGTGGTGATTTTATTCTGTTGCCCAATGGAATGCCAATACATAGCGCTAAGTTTACACCCCTGCATATACATTTCTGGTTGTGACCTGTGATCTATGTAATCCAGTTTGGTGATGTGAGATTTGAGAGACAGAATCAATCTCAGCATCTCCTTTGCCATCCTGTGCGAACAAAGTTATGAAGATCTTTGTAAGGGGCATTTACTGCTGTTTCTCAGGCTTTGTTTCTGGCTGTTGGTGTAGAGATACAAATGTGTGTAGACAGAAACAGGGTTTAATTTCAGTAGCCTGACACCCCACTGCAGCTGCAGCATAGTTTGTCCCAATCACTTGTTCTAGCAGTAGACCTGGAAGTGGTAACTTTTTATCAGGCATTTGTATGCTGTTCTCTAATTCTGGAGCCCTACTCAATGCTTGCTTTTGAAACTTTCTCAATGGTACAGTAAGCACTGAGTCTGAATTAAATGTATTCTTGCACTTAGAATGTACTCCACACGTGTTTAAAGCATGAGGAGCATTAGTTCTCAATTTTAGCATGTCTCAGAACAAGCTGATGAGCCTTTGAAAATGCAGATTATTTGGCTCTCCTCCTAAAATTTTGGATTTACTAGGATTGTGATTGAATCAAATAATATGGACATATTCAAAGTTCTCAGATTACTGAAATAAGGAACACAGTTGAAAGGTCATTTATCTAAGATGATTTTATGTTTTCCACTCAGAATATGTAATGAAATATACTGCACCCCAAACGTATCAGTCTATGCCAGCTACTGTTGTTCCTTAAAACATCAATAATTGTTATTATTATCAACTCTTAAATCATAAATGAAGAATATTAACTGCAATTGCAATGAAATGTATTTTAAGAGGTTTCAATATAGATTAGATAATTAATAAGCTATGCTAGAATTGCTTATATAATGTACAGTGTCTTTTAATTCTTCTGGTAATTTCATTCAACAACTTTATCATAGAAACACATTTCTCTTTTTCTTTTCTAGCTATTAATTATGGTTAGACTGTAAGATTTTTGCCACCACAGATTCTTTTTAGTTCTGTTGAAAATAGAAGCTTAAGCATAACTACCATTTAAATTTTTGTTCTCCTTTTAAGTATTATGATGTTTATACTTACATTCTAATTTAGCTAATGATCATATTTTAACCTTGTTTAGTCTGTATTTTGAGAACCAAACATGTAAATATTTAGAGAATGAACTGACACAATAAATAAATCCTGTGACACTTGACTCAGTATTCTTTATTGAAAAAAAGTAGTAAATTTTATTTTATAAAGGAGTTTTCATTTTATAGAAGAATTCATAAATTGAAATTCCCACAGTCCCTGATTTCCACCACTCACAGTCTCATCCACCACCTCAGCATTCCCCATCAGAATGGACCGTAGTTATAATCAATGAACTTATGTTGATGATAGTGAACTGTCATCCAAAGCACAGTCTCCCTTAGGAACACCTCTTAATGTACACCCTGTGGGTTGTAACCAATGTGTAAAGATACATATTACCATTTTGTATTGTGTGAAAGACAATGTGGAGAGAATATGAAAGCAAGTCAGACATATTAATAAATAACTCTTAAAGGCATATATGGCAAAGGAGTTTTATCTAAAATATACAGAAGACTCTTAATACCCCACAATAAGAAAACTCATATAGGCAAAAGATCTGAGCAGGCTCTTCAATGAAGAAGATATCTGGATGGAAAGTAAGTATATAATATACAAATGTGTTTTCATCAAAAGTCATTAGCAATTTTCAAATTAAAACAATAAGGAAATGTCTCCATACGCCTGACACAATGACCAAAACCCAAAGCACTGATGACACCAAACACTGGGGAGGACGTAGAACAACAGAAGGAAGAGTCACTTAGTATTGTAGGGAATGTTAAATGGAAGCTACTTTGGAAGGCAGAGTTGCATATTTTTATAAAATCCAACATATAGCAGGGTGAATGCTTTTTGTGGAATTTATCTAAATGAGAAGTTATATCCACACAAAACTCTGCACATGATGTTTATAACAGCTTTATTTATAATTATCAATAGGTAGGAGCATGTTGTAGCATCTTAAAATATTATTTAAGAATTATATAATTTTATTCATTAAATGATAGAACTCATTAGTGTAGCCATCTGGACTAGGAGCTTTCTATTTGGGAAGGTTATTATTGATGCATGTTCTTTAAAAGACACAAGTGTATTCAGAGGTTCCACATCCATTTCTCATGTCAGTTTTGTCAGGTTGTGTCTTTCAAGGACTTGACCCATTTCAGTGATGTTATCAAAGTTGGGAGTCAAAAGTTGGTTGTCTTACTGTTCTTCTATTACTCCTTTAAAGTCTGCAGGATATTCAGTGATTCCTCTGATTTTTCTTTTTTGCTTATTCTGGAAAGCTAAGTGTTTATTAATTCTGACTCTTAGAAAGATCTTTGTGAATTCAACAAACCAGCTGTTTGTCACATTACTTTTCTGAGTAATATTTCACACTATGCTTTTCACTTTGACAATCAAGCTGTCTTTTAATTAATGCACTGAGTCTGTGGATACTTATGGTTATTAATGATATAGCTGGATTAATGTCTAATAGATTTTTATGTTTTCTGTTTGTCCTCTCTGCTTTGTTCCCATTTTTGTCTCTTATTCTTTTTTGCCTGTTTTATTTTCTGTAACTGAGTATTTTATGATTCCATTATCAGACCTTTATTATCTCATCCATCATAGTAATTCTTCCTCTTTCAGCAGTTATCCCAGTTTCTATTACACATTTATAGATGCTACAAGTTCATTTTTAACTAACACCGTACATTTCACGGAAAATGTGAATACAACAACAAGATAATCTCAATTCTTTCCTAATCTTAAAATCAATACTTTCATTGTCATCTACACACAAAATATTTATATAAGCACATATATTCAAATATGTAATTCCTAGTTTTAGCTTATAAAATTATTACTGAAATCAATTTAGCATGAGAAATGATTTATTTTATCTTTAACTAATTCCTTTTTGGATGCTGTTCTTTTCTTTATTTTGACATGAATTTCTGATCTATATCACTTTTTTCTTTGAAGAATTTCTTTTGAGATTTTTCTGCAATGTCAGTCAACTAGAAACAAATGGCCTCAGTGTTTACATTTTAAAGAAAAATTTTTACTTTTGTTTGCTTTTCAGAATTAACACTTCTAAGTTGATGTTTTTTTCCCCAGAATTTTGAACATTTTACTTTACTATCTCCCTGTTTGAGTGGTTTCTGAAGAGAAGTCAAGTATAATTTTTTTTTGCAGTTTATTTTCTTAGATATTGAATTCAAGACCCCATGCATATGTTCTTCCTTTGAGTCATTACCCCTTTAAAATAATTTTTTTAAAGAATTTTTTATTTTATTTATTATTATTATTCTTGTTTCAGAACCTTTGTTTATTCACTCATTTTTATGGCCGGCTCAGCCCGCCCAGAGGGCAGGGCTGGCGCAGCATGTGGTGCCGGGGATCGAACCGTGGTCCCTGAAGCCACCCAAGCTTCCCCAAGCAGGCGCTTTAGACCACTGAGCCATCCCGCCGGGCCCCACTCCTTTAAAATAATTTTTCATGTTCTATTTATTTTTAATTTTCTTATTCTATATTTTTAACCTTTTGATGCTGACAATGATAACTAGAGCCTTTTGCATGCTAAGCCTTGGGCTCTAGCACTGAGCTACATCCTAGAATGTCCATATAATGTTTATCTTTGCTCTTTTACAATATGGAGCTTTCCCCCTTTGGATGTTTTCAAGATTTTTCTTTATTTTTGATTTCTGAACTTTGAACATGGTATACCTATATTGTTCCCTGAGTTTCCTAGATCCATGGTTTGGTGTTTGACATTAACTTGCGATAATCTGTCACTATCATTTAAAATATTGCTTTTGTTCCTTTCCCCCCTTCCTGACATTTACGTTACATATGTTATACTTTATAAATTTATCCCACAGTACTTGGATATTCCATTCTGTTCTGTTAACTTTCCTTGAGTGTGGAACCAGATGGTGGATGAAAGACACTCCAGCAAGTGCTACCCACGGACCAGCCAACTAGTTGACCCGTTCCCCTCTTCCATACAGTGCAGTGAAGAAAGAGACATCTTCTCCCAGAAGTAGGCACAGAGAGTTAAGGCTAGACCTCAGACTTGAAGCGAGTCTAAACCTTCTATAGCTGCACCTGCTGCTGGTCAGTACTGATGCACTGGGTAATACCTACAGGTGGGGCAGTGAAAACTGTACCACGCCAGATGCTTGAATGTACCCCTGTCCTCTTGAACAGAAAAGCTGCAGTGAGACTGCACCCTGCTGAGAACAGGGCCCAAGGACAGGCTGACTGTGGTGAGGCCTGGCATGCAGTAGAAACCGCAGCTCCTGGACAAGAACAGAACTCATATGTAGAACCTTTAGGTCTTCCCAGTCAGAAAAGTCAAGCAGGATATACTTGCATTTTGGCCCACGTCATTTGTAGCCTTCATGTGGGCCCAGGGTGACTCATCTTCCGCCAAAACCTCTTCAAACTGCTGTGGCAATGAAACTAACTCAAGATAGACCCAGTTTACCACCAGCTTTGGTGTCCCAGGGACTGTAGTCAGTGTGCATTTCCTAATTGCAGGGACAACAGGTACCACCAAGCTAATAACTGCATACTGGGCTTTAGAACTGTCTATCCAAGCAGAGATCTAGACCACAGAGTGACTGACCCAACTGTTTTCTTGTGTCACTGCCAACAATGGAATGGGTCTTGGTGACCTCTGAGATTGTGTAGATTCTTCACGCTTTGAGACTCAGATGTAATGCAGCTAACACCAGACTAGGATGCCAAAGGTTTTTTGTTTGTTTAATTAACTTTGGGCAGCACAGTGTGGTGTAAGACCCCGTTCTCTGGGTTTAGCACCACAGGAATTTGATCTGGAACTTAGAGCTGATGTAGTAAAACCTAAAATACTTGGTAGTACCAAGGTATCTTTATCTCCAACTAAGGAGAAACCTTCAGCACCTGCCATAGCTCCAATATCAGGGGGAAAAATGCAGCTCCAGTCTCTCAGATGTCTCTTCATGCGTGCATCATCTGTGCCTGGCTGCAGTAATCAAGAGCCATGAGGCCACCTCATAAATAGGTATGCCAGTTGGGTAACACTCCAGCAAATAGACCATAGGTGGTGTGCGGGGAGGAGAAGGATTACACAAGTCTATGATTATCTCTCGTCCTTTTGATAAGCAGGGCCTCTAAACTGTGAACTTGACCAGAGATTCTCAGCTTTCTCTCCTGTTTCCATGAGACAGGATGACTAGAAAAGCCTGGAGTTGTGTTATTTCCTTTTTGAGGGCATTATTTATTTCCTGTGGAAGACTAGAAATAATTAATATTGAATTTTTTTCTCTCTGGGTAAGCTAGACTCTGCTGAAACTCTAGCATGTTAGGCTCTGAGTACACATATCCTTCAGAAGAACAAAGTGCTCTGATGTATTTCAACATAGTAACTTTTCCCTTCCCCTCCTGGAAGCATTAAAATATTTTTCTCTGATGTTTATCATGGAAACACATAGAACAACTAGATGTAAAACTCTGAAAGGAAGGGATGCTTTTTGACATATGCTACTGGAGTCTTAACTCTCATTTTGATTTAGTCTGAACACTCAATGACTCCTCAGAGTTCAGATTTTTCCACCGTGGTATCAGCTCTCATGGGGACTTTCTGTGGGGTTAGTGCTTGGTGAAGCATCATTCCCTAGAATTCCTTGTCTTTCTCAGCGTTTGTGGGGGTATGCTTTGCCCTGTGATCTCATTTCCCTGAAAGATCTAAGAGGAGTGGCTGAATTTTCAGTTTGTTCACCTTTGTACTTCCCTTTGGATGGAGTGGTGCCTTCTAAGCTCTGTTCAGCTGCAATGCTCTGTGTGGCTGTCTTGTGCCATGAGTGTATCTCAGCAATCAGTGGCCTTACTGGGGTAAATGAGCCCAAGGCAATAGACCGCTACAATATATAGGGTAGGGCAGGGGCTTCAGTTCTCCTTATCTTATTTAGGTATGTTTTCAAATATAACTGTTATCATATTTAAAGCAAAAGTTTTTTTTAAAGTCACTATTATGAATGCATTGCCAAACACCATGTAATATATAAGTATTCACCAGAGAAAACTAGTTGTTGCCAATTTTTACATTATTTTTTATGCTGTTTAAAATATCATTGTATACTACTTTAAGTTGTTCTTTCAATCTTAGAAATAAGTAATGTATTTGGAAACCATCCAATATCTCACTAAGAATTAAACTCTCTCACTCTATAATCATGTTATTTAATCAAAAATTAATTTCCTGCCAGAGTGACTTGCTAAGGAGTTGCTAATTCTAACTTTCTTCTCTGAAATTTAATTGAACTCAGCGGTCAGTCTCTCCTCTCCCCAGGTCTCAGATAACAAAATACATTTTTTCCCCCAGATTTATCGTTTTTTTCAGCCTGCAATTTTTTCCTTTAAATATTGTCTCTTTCTCTCTTTTTTTAAACAATGATTAAAGCAATTGAAAAGGATAAACAACTCACCATTAAGTGATTAGTCTTGAGCCTTTGCTATTTTAAATCAACTTGAAATGATTTTCAACCACTTCCAGTATATTCTTGCATCAATTTAGTAGGGAACGTCTCAGAGCAGTGCAGTCTCTTATGGAGCTCAAGAGAGGCTCAGTTCTCTCTTGCCTCAGTTAACAGCTATGGTCCCTGGAAATTGCCTTCTTTGGAGATGTAGGTCACCTCTTGTTTGAACTGTCAATGTACGGAAAGTCTCTTAGGGAGCTTGAAAGTTTAAAAATCTAGGTTTCAAGTTAGAAATTTAAACTAACACTAGAATGAGGTTAGGAGAGATATGGCATATCTCAGTAAAAGAGTTCTTGGGTCAGGATTGATAGGTGATAGGTCAGGATTCAGTTTCCCAGGCACCTCGCCCCAAACAATCTCCCTCTTGGTTTCCTAGGCAACCTTCCCCCAAATTCTCTCTCCCTTGGCCCCTCACAGATCCAAACCCAAAACCACAAAACAGGTCCACCTGACTTATTTATTTTTTTAAGAGTACAAATAGCAGAAACAAAAATATATAAAAAAAAACAGTAACAAGTACGAGTACATATAGTAAAGAATTTCAAAAGAAGATAAATTTAACAATAGTTGTATTACACATTTTCATCATCAAATCAGTATAGATCAACAGACATAGGTATATAAGACTGATCAAACAATTAAACATTAACTTTTTTATTTATTTAAATTTAACAATGGTTATATTACATATTTTCATCATCAGATCAGTTTAGATTAATAGATATAGGTATATAAGATTGATCAAACAGTTAAACATTAACACTTTCAATAAACATTACTTTTTTCCTGTTTCTTTTTTTTTTGTTTTTTTGTTTTTTTGTGGGACCAGGGTTCGAACTCACGACCTTGCACTTGCCCAGCAGGCACTTGTGCCTCGGAGCTATCTCCCCAGCCCTCCCGTTTCTTTTTTTAACAGTTGACATATTGCATATTGTCTTCACAATAGTTCTATAGAGCACAGTGTATGGGCATGACCCACCTTTCTATTGATGTTGCTAAGAAAAAAAAGACAATAAAAGAAAAGAAAATTCTTCTCTTTGAATTAAGAGGAAGCAGATGCATACACAGTCCAGTGTTCTACAATTGCAGTGGGCCACCAGTGAAGCTTGCAATGTTGGAGGCTATTGATCTAAGCCTCCTACAGCTCATCTCATCACTCTAGCTCTGTGTTTCATGCATTGCAATTAAGCTTTTTTTTTGCTGGGTGATCAAGGGCAAGTCAAAGAAGACCTGTATAACAAAACATTCATCATTTGTATTTTCCAAGGTCAAATCCCCTCAGGATTAAGTTTGGGACCATATACAGTACTTTGTAGAACTGTTGTTAGTGTCAGCCTTCGGGACGAGTCACGGCCATTGCTTGGCCAGTTTGCTTTCTGTGAAAGCCTGAGAGAATGTTTTTCTCTGGGTGACTCTCTTTAGACACACTATAGTTCATTTACCCCTTTCCTCTGAGGTCCCATAATCTCCTTGACCAGAAAATTTGAGACACCTCTGAGTTATAGAATATTACAGCACAGGTTCTCTTATATCCTGAGTTCTTATTGACCTTGAAGGGCTAGGGCCAAAATATTGGTTATCCTCATAGCCCTTCTTTTTCTCCAATTTTTGATCTGTTAACTTACATTCTCAACCGTCCAGCAGAAAAGCTTTGTGATACTATTACTCTGTAACATAGCTAATTGAGCTTATCATCACTGGCTTTCTGAATATCAAACATCTTTGACTTAGCTTGGAATTGATATTTTCTGACCTTTATTGATATTCTAATAATGTTCCATGCAATGTGATATAAGCAGTTACACATTTTTTACACAGATATTTGGAAATTCAAGGAAATACAAAATTGTAGCCTGTCAAGTCTATGGTATTTGGCCTAGTCTCTTACTTTCAACTAATACTCTTGAGAGAGAGAATAACAGTAACTGAGTTTACACCAGGAGCAGTACATATCAAAACGACAAGAGTGACATGCATTCCAAGCATAGTTTTAGTGTTACATGGTGCTATGTTCAATAAAACATGAACGTTTTTAATAAGCATTAATTTTTAAAAATTCTTCCAAATGCATTTTGTATTTAAGTCACTCTTCTAAAAAAATTATAGAGGTTGAGAATGCAGAAAATGCAAGTTCCTGAGATTGATTCCTGGCACTGCCCAACATTTATTTATTTATTTATTTCTTCTTTTGAGTCCTTATACTAGGGAGACTATATGATATTTGCATATGTAGGTCTGGTTTATTTCACTTATGAGTATTCATTCAAGGTACATTCATTATATATGAAGTCTTCTAGTTTATCATTCCTTATAGCTGAGTAATATTCCATTTTATGAAAATACCATATCTTTTTCAACCGTTCTTCAGGTGATGGGCATTTTGGTTGTTTCCAGGATTTAGCGATCACAAATTGTGCTGCTATAAACATAGGTGCACAGATATCACTATGATATGATGTTTTCAGTTCTTCTGGAAAAATTTCCAGTAGGGGGATAGCTGGATTGAATGAGATTTCCAGCTCTAGTTTTTTAAGGAATCTCCACACTGCTTTCCATAATGGTTGCACCAGTCTGCATTCCCACTAGCAGTGGAGAAGTGTTCCTTTTTCCTCACAGCCTCGCCAACATTTATTATTGGTTGACTTGTTTATAGTAGCCATTCTTTCTGGGGTGTGATGGTATCTAAGTGTTGTTTTGATTTGCATTTAGCGAATGGCTAGTGATGAGGTCCACCTGATTTTGACCTGGGCAAGAAAGCAGGAAACTCTCCTTTGTTAACATTGAAGGTCCCTGACAGACCAGGAGGCCCTTGCAAGATTCTCTTTCTCTCAACTGTTCCAGCCTATGATCACTATCCCTAAGAAATCCTACAAAGTCTCCTGGTCTTGTTCTGCTAGACAGCCAGTTTGCTTGATGCACCCAATAAATCTACTTATGTCAGAATGCCTGGTCTGGTCAATTGCATGGGTTCATACATAACAGTAGAGAGCAGATGGATATTGTAAATCTGGGTGATAGTCACAGGCAGCTTTATTTGTCCAGGCTTTCTCTAGTTTTACATGATTTAAACTTTCTATGTTAAAAAAAATTAGGGGCCAGGGAGATGGCTTTGTGGTCTAAGTGCCCACCTGGCAAGTACAAGGAACTGGGTTTCATCCTCAGTACTGTATGCATTGCTGGCTCTGTGCCAAGCTGGCCACTGAAACCGGGCATGATAGCACATGCCTGTAATCCCAGAGCTGGGAAGGCTGAGACAGGAGGATCACTAGAGGTCCAATGTAAAAGGTGAGAAATTAGAACTTTAAGCGTTTTATAGCAAAGTGCATAGTATATATAACACCATACTCATGATGTACATGAAAAAGAAGTGCATTACTACTATGATTTCTTGTATGTATTTAAACCATTAGTAGTAGCTGGTCAAATAGCTCAGTGGATTACAGTGACTACGTAGCCAGACGCAGCATCCAGGGTTTAATCCCTCGTGTGCGGTGCTGGCCCACCCCTGGGATGTACTGAGATGACCATTGACACTAGGCATGGTGGCTAATCCCAGCTTTTGGGGGTCTGAATATAGGCGGATTACTAGGAGTCCAATCTATGTAGTGAGACCCTATAGACTCTTACTAAAAAATACAAAAAAAAAAAAAAAAAAGAAAAAGAAAAAAACATAAATAGGAGAAAGTGTATTTAAAAGTCCATCTGATAGAGAAGGTGTGTGTCATTTCCTTCGGCCTTGTCTTTATATGATTTTTACACGATTAATATGTATTTTAAATTTACTTAAAATGTCTTATATGAATCTTTCTTATAAAGTTAACTTAAAATTAAATTCAAGAAATGAATTCTAGTTCTAAATTTTACTGTCAGGTAATAATAAATGTCCCTTTTGGGGGTGGTAGTACTAGAAATTGACCCCATGCCTTCACACCAAGGTATATCCCCAGCATATTTTATTTTTTGTCTTGACACAGCATCTTGCCATATTGCCCAGACTTGAACCTGTCTGCTGCCTAAACTTCCAAAGTAGCTACATTGCCACACCTGGGCTATGGCACGCTGTGAAGGTAACATTCTCACATTTAAAAATAAATTAAGTAGGGCCAATAAGTTTGAACACTCCAAATTCTGCACATATGATGTAATTCATACCAAAGAAATAGCTTCAATTTTTTTTTTGGTTAATATCATAAACCATTACCTCAGAAAAACTGGCATAAATGTAAACCAAATATGACAACATTAGGGTGTTTATAGAGCATGATTATGAAACCACTTTTGAAAATTACTTCCATTCTAATCCCTAAGCACAGTTACTGAAGTATGAATACTAGAAAAACTTGTTTTATAAAGTGAAGTACCTTGTCAATAACTATAGAAGACTAGAGGATTAATATATTCAACACTTAAAAACAATTTAGGAAAATCATAACAGAAAGACTTCAATAGACAATGAGTGATGTTATAGTGAACCACACAAAAGTAGAGAAATCAAAAATGGGAAAATATTTACATTGTATACCAGGGCTGAGACCAAAGTAAGGCAAACACAAGTTCTCAGACACAAGATGTGAACTAAGCAAAATGCACAGGACAGAAAATATTAGGAGGCACCCTCAGAGCCAGTCAAGTTCAGGGCTGACAGCTAGAATGGGTGCCTTCTTAAGTCCTGCCCCTGGATGTCTCACTTGCTCCCATCCCAATCCTATTTTGCCCTAATTATAGAAAATTGGACTGTATTTGTAATGTTTGGTGTACCAGATGGCTCCATGTGTGCCTCTCCTTCCAACAGTCATGACTTCGATTATGGCATTCATGAATACAAGGCATTCTGTATGATTAGCAGAGTATGTCCAAAGGAACGGCATGAGACCTACTGACTGCTGCCTTTCTCTTGCTGCTGGGAGAAGCTCTCACTGAAGAACTGAGCAGGCCCTTTGTAAGGACAGTACACACAGAGGCCCAGGTACTAAGGATCTGGGGCCTCCTGCCAACAGCCACAAGAGAACCATTTGAAAGTAGATGTTTCAGCCTCAGTCAAGCCTTCAGATAATGTAGCTTCAGCTGACATGTCCATTACGACTTCACAGGAGATGCTGAACCAGAATCATGGTACTTTTGACTTCTTGGCCTGAAGAATCATGGATATAGTAAATATTTATCAATTTAAAGCTAATTGTTATGTAAAAATGGCAACAACAGCAGACTGGAGGCACTGTGGCATTTGTGTATATATATGGAAGGTAATTCTGTGTTACCTTAGCATGGTAGATGGGAACACAGACTCAAGAACAAAATTATTGTTTGAATTCTGTATCATATATACATTATGTGTGTCCTTAGGACAACTTTTGAGCTTTCTTGTGTCATAGTGTCTTTGTCTATCAAATAGAAAAATGTTATCTATACCACAAGGTTGATGAAAGGATTAAGAAAGCAAATATGTATAAATAGACTATAAAATAAAAGGCATTATAGAAGTGCTCGGTACCATAGTTTTCTAGTTAATTTCTACATGCTTTTTTTCTCATAGATACATGTGTGACTAACAATAATATTATTTTACTACTATAACACCGAGAACAGATTTGGAAGGCTTTAATAAAAATCTTTGGTACTTTTCAGAGGAGAATAAAAAATTACTTCTACTTTGATGACAGGTAAGGAAAATAATTTTTGGATTCTATAGGCAGAAAAACTATCCCCCTAGCTCAACGATGGTCCTATGATTTTTCTTTCTTGGCACAGCAGAAATACTCCTATTTTCAGTTGATAGGGTTAAATTTTTGCATCTATCCTCTTAATAGAAGACTTAAAAAATTTTATTATCCAAACATTTCATACCTACCATAATCAGCGTGCATGTTCTTATAAATGAATCGTTCTTATAAATGAATCTTCTCTTGCAATATATATATATATATATATATATATATATATATATATATATATAGTTTGTGTGTGTGTGTGCACGCGTGCACGTGTATAACTTACATGCATTCTTTTCTCTTTAAAGAAATATTCTTACTGCTTTGCAGATCTAATACAGCCTAAGCTGGAGGTTGCCATGGTGATATGGCCATGCAGGATGACTTCAAGACTACATCTTACTGAGCTTTTTTTCAAGGAGCAATGAGGATTGTTGTCTTTTGTTGATAGACTGTGCTGAAATTCCTCTGCCATTTCTTTTAAGAATAATTGAAGAATTTTGCTATTGGTGGATATTCCAACTGGTTATTTTCAAAAGTAGATAACATTTATCTTCTTCTTTACTGTTCCTTTACTGTGTCCTTTGCATCAGTGTAGCACCTTTCCTTTTCTCTAGCTGTTGTTTTTGAGGTTTTAAGGTTTTTGCCTTATATTACCTCAGACCTTTCCAACAGGAATAAAAGACTTTGTTACTCCCATTTGCACAGTATGTTTAAAATCATATTGTTGTATTTTAGCTGCACTATGTAGACTCAATTCAGGAGTCCTGATTGCAAAGAGTTATACTAGAATTGTAATTTTTTTGGAAAAATGACACCAGTGGTAGAAATTTTTGCAATTAGAAATATGCAACAAACTCATTATTTTAAAATTATGACTGTAAAAATATAACTAACTTTCAAGTAATTCCCAAATGTGTATGTTAAGACAACCAAATATGTTCATTTCTGCTCAAAACACCAATTCTTTTCCCTCTGCCTGAACACTTTCTCCTAGAGAACTGTCACATTTTTGTCTTTATTTTTACTAACTTACTAGCATAGCTTTCAGTGTTTCTCAAAATTTGTCATCAGCTATACATCTATAAGGCAGAAATATCTTTTGAAATGCAATTGCATTTCAAGAATAAAAGAAACAAGTTGTCAATATCTGTCCTGTGAAATAAACACATTGGAATTGTACAATAGTTTTCCCTAGTTTTATTCATATTGTTCCACTAGAATCTACCATTTGCTACCTGTATTTATAGCTCTCTGTGTTTATAGTTGTCCTCTATTCTAAATGAAAAGCCTCTTGATAGTCCCTAACATTCTGTTGTTTGTTTGTAGACAGTGCTTAATTACCAATTTTATAATTATCAGTTGACTGAAAAGTTTATTTGGAAGCAATTAAATAATGTATGCAGAGTTTAAGGGAAAAATCGATGACCATCTTTTAAGCTTTACTCTCCTAGAATTGTTTACATTGTCTCTTTTTCAAGTTTTAGTTCTTGCTGGTGAGGGATAATAGGTTTGCTTATGGTTTTAACAGTTCTTGAATAAAACTGTTCTTTCAGTTGTCAGCCTAGAATAGTAGATCCATACTTTTATGAAGCTTACACTAGTGGAAGAAAATATAAAAACAATTAAATGAACAATGCCAACTTCCAATGAATATAAAGCAATTTAAAATCCAAACTGTGTGGCTATTTTATAATCAGCCTCTCTGAGGAGATGTCTACAAAGAACCAGGGAAATCTAAGCATGTGAAAACTAGAAACAGCATCAGCAGGAGAAAACTTGAGAACATTTGTCTTACAGATATAAAGAAGGCCAGTGTTGCTGAGTGTAGGTTTATTTGATAGCAAGAAAGGCAGAAGAAAGTCATGCCATGGGCCATGGAATATTCCATATATCTTACAGAAAAGGATTTGGACTCTTTCTTTCTTTCTTTCTTTCTTTCTTTCTTCCTTCCTTCCTTCCTTTCTTTCTTTCTCCTTTCCTTGTATTTTAAGGTAAGGTTTACAAGGTGTTCAGTCAGGTCTCATTACTACATCTAACTCATAGTGATCTGCCTGTTTACAGCCTCCCAACAACTGGGATTACAGGCGCACACTATCACGCCCAGTCTCAGTTGCCTTCTCAGAGCTCCCTGCAAGCAGGGCCAACATGCCATACCCTAGGATTGAACCCCTGGCTCCTGTGCCTGGTTGCTGGTGCTTTAATCCACTGAGCTATTTGATCAACCCTCTTTTTTTTTTTCTTTTCATGTATTTAGTAAAGGGTCTACAGGATCTCATGACTCATAGTGATCCTCCTGTTTTTAGCCTTCCAAGCGCTGAGATTACAGGCACATGCTACCACTCCCAGTCTCAACTGCTGTCTCAGCATGCCCTGGGAGCAGGGCAGCATGGTTCTGCAGGGATTGAACTTTGGCCTCTGTGCTCTGCCTAAGCAGGTACTTTAGTCCGTGGATCTATCTGGCCAGTCCTGGATTCCTTTCTTAACACAAAAGAAATGGAAGAATGAAACAAAATTTGTTTATATTTTAGAAAGTTGTATAAGATTAAAAGTCAGGAAGTAGCTGGATAATAGTTGGGGTGAGATTACAAGGGTAGAGTAAGAGTTCTCATTTTTCACTTTTAAGTCTGAAATATTTACTCAACATCCATGTGGAGAGAAGAGTTGAAAATATGATGTCCGGGACCTCCTAAATATTTTAAATTAAAAAGTGAAGAAAATATACATGTGTAGACTTTGAAGGGTTTCCAACTTACATTGAACTAAAAGTGGTCAGGACACTGTTGTAATTTCTGAGGCTTTGATTGAAGCTCTCACAATCCTTTTCAGGTATAGTTTTATAACTACAGTTAAAGAAGACAATTTTCCATGGTTTTAGAAATAAAGTAGTAGCTGACTGTCTGAACTTTGTCATGGTTCTCCATGTGGTAGACATAGAGGCATCTATTGGGCTGTAGCTTTTCCTTCTGCTCCTGAATTCCACATACAACTCCTCTCTCTGGCTGTTAGCCTTGCTGGCCGATGTCAACTTTAGACCTGATTAAAAATATATAAGGTTTTGTGTATAAGTGGTGTCCAGCTTAGCTCTAGTTTCTGTTTACTTTCTAGAATATTGTTCCTAATCCCAGAGTCATCAGTAGATATTTGCATATGAATCGACAAAGGTAACAGCTCCCCACAGATTTTTTTTTCAAGTATTTTCATTTCTTGGCTGTGTTTTGCTAGCTGGATTTAACTTCCCTCTTAAACTAACTGCTGATGACTTTTCTGACCTTGTAGCTTCTTTTTTCAGACTATCTTTTACAATTTAATCCCTACAGACATTATTTTATAACCATGCTATAGCTTATATTACAATTCTTAAATTGTGACTATTTCATTGTTTGAATCCAAAAGTACATGAGGACAGAGTACGTGGTCCCCAGGCATGGCTGCCTATAATTCCTCATTCCCTTCATTGTGCTTGGGTAGACTCCAAGAAATGTACTCCATTTTCTCTCTCTTTGAATCTGGGTTGGACTTGAGCTTGCTTAGACCCCACAAATGAACTGGAAATGCCATCTTGGAATATCCATACCAGACCTTAAGAAATACTTTTGCTTTCATTTCTCCATCTTGGATCTCAACAGCTACCATATAAAGAAATCCAGGGTAGATTGTTGAGTGCTTAGAGGCTACTTGGAGGACAGGGGTCCATTGTAGATGAACTCAGCTGACTGTAGCTGCATGAGTGAACCTAGCACATATCACAGAGTGCAGAGCAACTCAGCGAAGCATTGCCTGGATTCTTAACCCAGAGTAAGAAGGGGAAAATCCTATTGTTTTAAACCACCACAAAAAAAAAAAAAAAAAAAAAAAAAAAAAAACCACCACATTCTTGGTTAGTTTGTTACACAGCTATAGAGACAATTATTGATTTAGCACTTTACCTGGTGTTATTCTATAGAACAAACAGTGCTAAACAAGATACAATTATTTCCCCCTTTGGGTCTTACTTTTACAGATAAATAATGACAACTTCTGACAGTCATAGTGTTACAAAAAGATAAGTGTGTTCACAAGGCACAATCATTGAGTGGAAGACACTATCCTAAATCAGTGCTGCAGGGAGACATTTCTAAGATGATGACTTCTGAGGTGAGACACCAAGAATAAGAAGGCTCCAGTCCTGCAGCAAATTGCAACATTCCAGGCAAAGAAAACTGAAAAGTAAATCAAAATGTTCTAAGGACCATAAAAAAGACATTGTGGCTGGTGCTCAGAGAGCAAGTGGGGAAGAAAGTCCATTAGCAGTCACTTTAATATCTTTTCAGCCATATAGAAAATTTTAAATTTTACTCTACAGTTGAATAGTGTTAGGTACATCCATCACTCAGCATATACTTAAGTATCTGACTAGAATGCAACCAACCCTTCATAGTAACTATCTTTTGGAAGTGTTCAGGAGTAGATTATTTTTAAAAACACTTTCTTACTATATTTTAACTTTGTAGGAATGTGAAAAAGAGTATAATTTACCTCCAAAATCCACTCCTTTCTTTTATATCAATAGGATTATCATCATGAACTCAGATTCTATCCCTCTGCTTAGTGTAGTTAAAATATTATGTGGATAAATTTGTGAATGAAATGAAATGTTTGATCCTCCTCTGTGACTTTTATAAGAGTGAGTACGCTGCTTTCATTACTTCTTTCCTGTAATTCTGCCTGCAGAAACTGATGAAAATTATAAAGCTATCTGATGGATGCAGACTCAATCTTGTATTGTTGCGTGAAGGAAAGGCACATTGATGTGTGAGTAAGTCTTTGGTTTTCTAGTCGACAGATTTCTCACAATGCTTTTGTATTTGACTCTGGGTGAATTATGTAAAATAATCCTATAAATTACGTGTGCTGTATTGTATTGTTTTCTGTGTGAACTCTGACTACACTAATGTCTTACATTCAGTGTAGCACTATCAGCTGTACTTCAAGTCAAACCTAAAATCTTTGTGAATTTTGATGCAAATAGGTCAAGAAATTAAGTGGAGTAATAGGAAAAGTGGATATTTATTGGGTTTTGTGAAACAATATTTAATAATTGTGGTGATGTTGATTTCATTGTCTATGGCAGGTATTCAAGGATTCTCAATGCTCACACTCTATTACGTTATATGTCAATAAATATCTCTTTGAATTTTTCAAGAACTAGGAAGTACTGTTAGATTATCCCCTTTCAGATCATTTGTTTTCATTGTGTTAAAAGTATAATAATGTATTCATATATTAAGTTGTAACCTTTCTGAAACAGAGAGAAATGCTCTTGATATTAAAATTACATAGCAAATGGTAATGGTCAGACATTTTAAATTATATTGGTGTGGATTTAGTACCATCTATTTACAACATTATGTTAGCATCTGTAACTTCTCAGTACACAGCTCAAGGCCACAAGGCAGCCTGCCCACTTAAAAGTAATTCTAGGGATCACCTACAGTTAACTCAGTGACATTTCTAGGTATCACACAAAGCTCTTACTTTAGTTTTACTTCAACTTATGCTCTTTCTGTCAGACTCAATGAAAATGGGAGAGCTTTTTCTAACATGTTCTTTATTGCCTTTGGCTAAGTGCAACAAAAATGAGTTTAAAGAACAGAAAACATTGTCACCTATTTCTAACCTAATAAAGAAATATACCTAACTTAGCTCTGATACTGGCTAAAATAATTCAATATTTACAGGAACCTTGCTTGGTTGCTTATTTTATTTTATAAAATTTCATTAGAAAACACCTACAGTGGTTGTATGTCTAAGGAAACATAAACGCCATTAGAAAAGTATAATCTGAATACTCAACCTTAAATGATTTTTGTATTCAGTTGAAATTAACCAATAACTAAACATTATGCTTTTAATGCTGTGAATAAAGGTGATAAAAATGTATAAGCACATGGGTAAATAAAAAGAAATATAACTTAACATCTTGATATACTGAGACAAAAATGATAGGTTACTGTTTCCCCTGTTTGTGTTTTATTAGGGTGCTACAATGCTGTTTATATATTAGGTAACTCACTTATTAATAATCACTCTACAGTTAGTTACAGATAATTGTTGATCATCTATGGTGTGCCCTAAATGTCAATATGTTGAAGACTTGATTGACATCCTGTATTACTATTGTGAAAACTGTACAAGTTAAGGCCTAAACTGTGTAGTGGTGCCTGCCTGCAATCCCAGAGCTTTGGAAAGTTGAGGTCAGAGCATGGTAAGCTCAAACCTTGACTGGGGAACTTAGTGACTTAGCAATAACCTAACTCAAATACAAATAAATGCAGAGTTGGGGATGTATGTTGGAGAGAACGTCCTCAGCTAGACACAAAAATTAAAACAACCCCTCAAAATCCCCAAACAATAGTGAGCTTTAATGGCAGGAAGTTAGCACATCTTAGTACCCTCTTGAAGGTGATACCAGAGTCCTAGTTCTTCATTTTCTTTCCTCCATCCTGGCTACCATAAGGAGAACAAAGTGTCTGTATGGAATGTTCTCATCATGATGTACTATACAACCATGGGACCAAAGCAAAAGGATTGAGTGAAATGAGTAAAACTGTGAGTCAAAAATAAATGTTTTCCTTGTTTAGTGTCTTGGGAATTTTACTGTGGTAAAGTAAAGCTGACTAATATCATGAGCTTTTTTTTTTTTTTTTTTTTTTTTTTGAGACAGGATCTTGCTATGCAGTTTGAATGGCCTTGAGCTCACTTTTGTAGCACAGGCTGGTCTTGAACTTGCACCAATCCTCCTGCTCCAACCTCCTAAGTGCTGGGATTACAGGTATGCACTACCACGCTCAGCTAGTTTCTGTATTTTGTTTATTAATTCATTTTTTTATTTTGTGGTACAAGGGATCAAACTCAGGACCTTATGTTTGCCAGGTAGGCACTTATGCCACTGAGCTATCTCCCTGGCCTCATGAGCATTGTTAATATAATGACTGAAAGGACCAAGCCATTGCCTTCATAGAATTTGTGTTCTACTAAGGGGGATACACAGTGCAACAATATGTGGTCAACTGGGCATAGTGGCACGTGCCTGCAACCCCAGGTATTTGGAAAGCTGAGGTAGAAGTAGCATAACTGTGAGTCTAATCTGGACAATTTATTGATATGAAGAGACCTTGTCTCAAAAAATGCAAATTAAAAAAAATAAAAAGCTGGGGGTGAAGCTCAAAGCAGTTTCCAGATTTAATTCTCACTACTCAGAAAAGAAAGCAATACAAAAACACCAAGAATCAAAACACAAACATTGAAAAGTGATACAATTAGCTATATTTTTTGGATCCTCTAGAAAATAGGCACTAACATGCAGGTAATACTGAAGAAGTTTATTGGAAAGTAATCTTGTGAAAGAAAAAAGAGAGAAATTGGAATTGAGCAGAGGTCAGTCATGGTCCTGGACTTGATAATATTTCTACCAGTTCATGAAAGTACTCCTGAACAAAGAGTGTTCATTGGAAATGGTGAGTGATCTGCATTCACATATCAGCAACCACTGGCTGAAGCTGTCTAGTTAAGTGCTTCATTTGTACTCAAAAGCCTTGTAAATCCCAAGATTTGTAGCTCAAGAGCTATACAGGTTCATGCCTGGGAGGCTGCCAGTTAATCTCATGCTATGTTCTGGACAACAGCCTCCTTCTTGGAGGAAGATCTGAGGGCAAAATTGCTTGTCCATTACAGTGGCTAAAGATAAATAAGACAAGAGCTGGTGATGCAGGAAGGTTACTTTAAGTAGGGTGGTTTAAATAGGAAAAGCCATTGGAAAGATGCTATTTGAGCAGGCACATAGCAGATAGCTTCAGTCAATATGGTGATGGGAGGGGTAAAGACATTCCAGGAAAGAGGAAAGATAATACCAAGAAGCTTGTATCATTAAGAACAAGTTAGTGTGGCTGAAGAAGAAAGAATTATCAGAAAGAAGTGAGAGTGGGAAGAGAGGCTAATAAGGCTATGGTTAGTACATTTTCATAGCATCATGGATTGCCAACAGAAAATTTTGAACAGGAGAGTGGCACAGTCTGATTTACATTTTTATAAAAAATCACATAAAGAATTGTAATAATTGCAACAAGAATTACTTGCAGTGTGGTGAGAAGAAGTGGAAATGAGAAATGTGTGAAAGTTATGGCCTTCTTTTATTTTTGTGTTTAGTACAGGGTCTACAGCGCCCCATTACACAGACTGGATTTGTAGTGTTTCTCCTGTTTTCAGACTCTCAAGTACTAGGATTACAGGTGCGTGCCACCACACTCAGTCTCGCTTACAATCTCAGCGTGCCCTGGGGTGGGGCTGGCGCAGCTTGTGGTGCCAGGGATTGAACCCCAGTCTCTGTGCCTGCCTAAGCAGGCAATTTAGCCTGCTGAGCTATCTGGAACGCCTTTTCATGGCCTTCTTACAGGTTTACTGTAGAGAATGGAAATCGATATGTTAATGATAACTCCTGAGTTTGTGGCCTCACAAGTAGTGTGAACTCCTTGGGAATAATAAGTTTGTGGTTCTCATGGCTGTGGGGATACATTTTACTATGGATATCTTAAAGTTAATATGCTTATTAGATCATTAGTTGACCTGTAAACAGTTGGTTTTATGTAGGAATCTTGAAGATCCTAAAAAAAGAGTGGAGATTAAATTTGAGAGTCATTAACATAGAAATAATTTTTACAGCAATTGGGTTGGATCACCTACATAAGGAACTGAAACAGAGAAATATATCTTTGATTAAACAACAAAGGTCCTCCAGGATTTCTAACTGAGGACTGAGAAAAGGAGCTAGCAAAGTAAAACATATGGAGAATCTCAGAAAATCTGATATCCTGAAGAACCAAGTAGTTTTTTAAAGGCAATAATCAATCATGTCAGCTATTGCTCAGGTGTGTAAGAAGAGGACTAGGAATTGACTTTTTAAAGTGGTAAAATGAAAACCAATGACATCTCTGACAGGATCAGTTTTGTTGAACAAGCAGGGATGAAAGCTTTGCTGAACAGCAAGTTTAAGAGAAAGGAAATTAGAAGATGTAAAATCAGAAGTGCTGTGTGTGTGTGTGTGTGTGTGTGTGTGTGTGTGTGTGTGTGTGTGTGTGTGTGTATTTTACCCCAGGACAGATTATTTCTCAAATGTATCAATACCTTATGGCTTCTGGGTTACACTCTTATTTCTCACAGAAGAGTGGTCTGAGAAAACCGGTAAAGCCAGTCAAAATATATCATTCTGTAGTTTTAGAATACAGGGAGAACTCAACAATATATTTTGGTCAAATAATTTTAGAATTTAGGCAGCACTAAACATTATGGAAAAGGTTATAGAAATTTTCCTAATACAGAACTCTCCATCTTGGATCCTGAATCTAAATATATCAATATCAATACCAACAACAATATCAATTATATAATAAAATTGTATAAGTATTCAAATATTTAATATCTTTGTGTCTACAATTAAACCCAATTGAAGAAAAAATAATTGTCTTGGGTTCACATGAATGTTATTACATTATCTCCACATGTGTTATTTTACTTAATGTTAAAAATGACCCTGTGAAAATTTCTTAGAGTTCAGATATCTAAGTGCTCAGGTTTAGGTATCTAGCACAAAATCAGATACCTTGCTTCTGGCAGATTTTTATTACAAGTCAGACATTAGGCTCTTGATTACTCTGATACAGTACTATGTCTTGATTTAAAATCATTAAACATCTTAAGAGAGGCAATCATTTATGCCCTGTATGACACCAATCAAACTTCTAAGCACTTCAAAATGGATTTCAACACAGTAATTAAAGAACTAGCAATTATAAATGTAAAGTGAGGTCATATTGTTTGGTTTTCTTATTCAAAGGTGGTTGGCTAAATAATTATAACAACTGACCTAATTAGTAGAAAGAATAACAGTAAAAATCTTTTTGTGGTTACAAATAGTCTACACATATTCTTAGAATAAAAATCTACTTGACATTTTTTTCTTTTCTTTTCTTTTTTATTGGTCTTTTTACTATTTTGTTTTTTGGTCCCGGCAATCAAACTCTGGGCCTTGTGCTTGCTAGGCAGGCACTGCGCCACTGAGCTACATCCTCGGCCCGACATTTTTTTCTTATACATATTTAGTTACATGGCTGGTACCATCTATAAAAGCAAAATTATATATAATTGCTGGTTTTTGAGAAAAATAGGCAGGGAAAAATAAAATTTTAATTTATCATTTGAAATAGATCAAGAATGATATGAATATGCCTTTTTGACATTGGTACATAAACAATGAAATAGTTATGACTATTTAAAATAATAATCTGAATCTATAGTTTAATCTCAATTTTTTTTTCCCTTTGGATTGCCGGTATCGCTATGTGTATAGTGAGAAAATTCACGGTAATTTGTGTAAAATTGCAATTTTCCATTAAAAGCAAAGATAAGATACTTATGGGATTTTGTTCAATTAAATATTTTTTAAAATATGTGGTGATGCTTTATAATTATTGTACATTTTCTTTTCAAGAATCATTGTATTTATTTATTTATTTATTTGAAACAGGGTCTCACTTTGAAGCTTATAGTAATCCTCTGGCCTCAGCTTCCTAGCATGGGTATTATAGGCCTGTGGTTTCTGTGGCCAGCTCAACAGGGGTCAGGCATGGCATGTGGTACTGGGGTTCAAAACTGGGTCCTTGTGTTTGCCAGGCAGGCACTTAGAGTACCAAGCTATCTGCCAACCCTATTGTACATTTTCTTATGTAAAAGAACATGCTTGAGGTTGTTCTTAGGAAATTCTGAGACTTTTATATGAATTAGCTACTAGGAGACATTTTTGTTGTATTTTCTTTTATTCTGTTAGTAAAGAATCACTAATCCAAATTTTAAAAATGTCAAGATAGATAGAAATACATCTGTAATTACCATTTGTTCAATTGTTTAGTTCTTTAACCTGGTAGATTGCCTTGATAGCAAAGCAAAATCCATCCCTTTTGCTCCTACTCATAGAAATTTCTATTTCCTAATTTTTCAATTTATATGAATGTGTGACATTAAGTTTTCTTGAGAACTAAGTGAATGGAAGTGACTTCACCTTAGATTTATTCCAGCACACTCTTGTGTGTTGCTTGGTCAGAAGCAACCCTTAGTGTGGTAGCACACAGCTTCAGCTCTGTAGACCTACAAGGCACGTATGAACAGTGAGAGTGCCTACAAGGAGCTGGGCTCCTGCCTGGCTGCAGGGAGCAGGGAAGACTATTAGCTGAGTGCTCCCTTCAGATCTCACTTGAGAGAGCAATTCCTGTCTTGGTAACATGACTTATATCGACAATTATTTGTTAGAGCAGCAAAGCTTAAGTAAAGCCCACTGATTTGCCAGACACAATGAGAGATGCAATAGGTCCAGCCATTTGCTAAGTTTGATAGATTCAAAGGAATCCATCTATACCTGAATCATACTCTGTAATCACACCAACCTCTGCACCATCATTTTTCTTGCTCTCCTCCCTCGTGGTTCAGCCTCTCATTAATGCGCTCTTTCTCTCATTATAATGTAGTTAGCATGCATTGGGTGGAATTGGTGTCTATTGTCAAGACAGCTGAGAGGAGAAGCACACACTGACATTTTCCAAGACACATTTAAATATAGTTTATTGATATCTTTTTCTTATCTTTGATATTCTTACTTTTCTGACCAAAAGTATATAAAGTATTCCAGATTTTTTCTCTTTATTATTTTATCTATAGTAATTTCAGTTACTATACCAACTCAGATTAAGATACAAATTTAGTGACTTAATATTTTTATGCCCAGTACAACTGGACAATATTATGTTTTTCTAATATACAGTTCTATGACAATGTTTTATCTTTTGCACATAAACTGATAAATATTTTTATATTATATTTTTATATTTTTCCATGTAATCTGTGTCTCTTCCTAATCTAATCCTTCCTAACCCAAAAGGCCATAGTTTTATAAGGGGCAAACTGAGATATAGGAAAAATAAATAGTTTAAGTGATTGAGCCACATCTCTAGCTGCAACTTTATTTTGTCCTCTAATACTGGAATAAGGCAGCAGAATGTACACTGGAAATAGGTCGAGCCGCATAAAGAGCTTGAGGGGAGATTGGCAAAGCAAATGGATAATGAGTTACCTGTGGGCATTGGGGGAAGCTGGGCTTGTTTAGCATGACCTAGGTTTGCAGGTTGACAGTCTCCTGGAAGGTGACTGTTCTCCAACTCCCTGACATTGGAAGATAATTGTGGTGTAAAACTAGGTGAAAAGTTTTTTTTTTTTTTTTTCTTTTTTTCCCCCCATACTAGGGATTGAACTCAGGACCTTGCATTTGCCAGGCAAGTACATATTCTATTGAGCCCTTGGTTGACAATCTGTGTTCTTCACAGTACTTCTATAGTGAGATCTGTACCATGTCTCACTAATCCTTACAAGATAGCCAGGAATACTTTTACTTAGTGCTAGGTCATGGTCTGGCTCTTATTTCCATCATAGCTACAGATGTATGGCTTTATCTTCTTTCGGTTCCTCTTTTGCTGGCCCCTGGTGTCTCTCTCTGTGGAATTTAAATAATGCTCATTAGAATATTGGAGGCAGAGAATGTGTTCTGGTCTGGTGTCAGTGAGGACAGAAAGGAGACTTGTATAAGAAGCATTAAGAAAAAGTCCACTGTTAAACAAATCTAAGAGGTGTTGTTGTCTTAGTTACTTTTTACTCGTTGCTGGGACAAATACCCGACACTGAAAATGAAGAAAGGAAAGGTTTATTTAGCTCACAGTTACTGGAGGTTTCAGTCATACTTGGCTGGCTCCAAGATGGAGAGGCACATGGCAGAAAGCAGCAGTTGATGGAAGCGGAATAGCAACAATGGCAACAGAGGCAATGGAACAACCAGGGGAGCAGAGAGCAACAGCTCAAGTCTGTATCTCTCTATATTACATTCAGGCTCTCCACCTTAGCCTATCCGCCGTAGGCTACACCCATAATCCCAGAAGTACTCAGACCATAATCCTATCAGTACTAAAACACATAATCCCAGGGATCGTGAGTCAAGTCTCAAACGGTAGAAGTCCCTGCCCCATTATTGCATGAGGCTTTAGGGGAACAACTAGACATAAACCATTGCAGGTGTCAAGTATCTAAAACATGAAGCCAAGTGTTTTTGTTCATTTAATCATTTATCCATATCTTCACGGAATAAGTGGTCACAAAACTTAGTTGGCCTTGTTCTGTCATTAGTAGTAGTTAACTTTATTTTTTGAATTTTTTTTTCTTGTTTCAGAACTTTTGTTTGTTTGTTTGTTTGTTTATCTTTATGGCCGGCTAAGCCTGCCCCTGAAGGCAGGGCTGGCGCAGCATGTGGTGCCAGGGATCGAACCGCAGTCCCTGCAGCTGCCTAAGCTTTCCTAAGCAGGCGCTTTAGACCACTGAGCCATCCTGCTGGGCCCCAGTAGTAGTTAACTTTAAAATGTAGCTGCATTAGGTTTCTAAGGCTATGTTACCAAAATATTATGTTGAGAGCTTAAAAATCAGAAAATTAAAAATGTAAGAGAAAAATGAAAATGAAGTGAATGCAATTGGTTCTGAAACTAGTTGAAACAGAACAAGGAAAAATTAATTTCTTCTAATAATTATGACAGCAAGAAAATTAGAACCAGGTAATGGAAAAGTTTCAAATTCTAAGTAAATTAGCAACAAACCCCAGGTAAGATTGATTTTCTCCTAATTCTAGTGGCTGAAGCTGGGAAGCCAGCCTGGCAAGTTTGGTCCTCCTGTTTGGCCTCCCTGGCTGTTTGCCTGTAAACTTGTCCTGCTGTATTAGCTCTGTCCTAATCTTATTTTGAGTTAAGGACACAAGTCACACAAGATTACAGTTGGCCCTACTGACCCAATTTGACTTTAATTTCTACCTTAAAGTCCTATCTCTAAATAGAATCCCATTTTGAGGACCATCTAGCAGTGAATCTGTTCTGTTCTAAACCCCTTTGTGTACTGACTTAGATTTGAGCAAAAACACGCAAGAATGAAATACTAATATGAATTCCATTTTATGGCTCTGAAAACTGGAGCACAGAGAGGTAATCCGGTTGGAATAAAGAAGCAACAGAAGTAGCCTAGTTCTCTTTCCGCCACCCTGCCATTCTACACTCAGTGGACACACTAAATGGTGAACACATTGAGTCTGGTCCTTCAGCTCCATAGAAAACTTCCTGTTTGGCTCCATCACTCTACAACATTCAGAGAGTCATCTGATCTTCCTGGGTCACCAGGGCCTTCTTCTTTGGAGGAATGAGTGACAAGGTGACACAGAGCTCTTTTTGTCAATCAGAAGAACTACATAAATGTCAACTGTGATGGCAATGTGATCAGTAGGAGAATGCTTTTCACTTACATCAGTAGTTTAGCTTCTCAGAAGGGATTTGAATATATGAAGAAACTGACCCACACAGTTAGTGTGTATGGAAGTTGTGCTATGTACGGAGCAAACCTCTGGCTCCTCCAGGAAGCTCAACGTGGTACAAGCTCTCTCAAGCCTTGTACTTCTTTTAGAATTTCATGCTACATGAAAGATGAATTGTTTTCAAATCATTCATAGGCGAGAAAGAAAAATACAGTGTTTGACATCCAGGAACTGGTGTGATAAAACTCTGGTCTCCAGTGTTATTTGAAGCTAGCTTGGAATTTATAGCTAGTTGTTTTCTCCTGGGATCTAAATCATCCTGTCAAGCATCAATATCAGAGAAGGCCCCTCCAGGACTGACAGAGTGAGACAAAACAAGGCCACTTCATCATATTCTTAAACACATTAGAAAGGAGGTGGCAGTGCTATCCACAGACAGAAGGTACCACCTCTTCCTGGCCTACAGTTACTTTCCCAGTGACAGCTTTGGTCTCATTCTAATCTGCTTTTATTTCGTGTGAAAATTACTGAGATATACACATATAGAATGGCTCCTGCTCCCTAGCGCTCCCCAAAGGCACCCCATCAAAGCTCAAATTCAGTGATACATTGTAAATTGTAACATCATCTGTATGTGTTCTTTGGCATTGACATAACAAAATATCAGACTCAGAGACCTCAACAACAGAAATAGATTTTCTCACAGTTCTGGAATCTGGAAGCCCAGGATAACTGTTCCATTAGTTTTGGCCTCTCAAGTAGAGAAGCTGAGAGCTCTTTGGGCTGCAGTCAACCACCTTGTTGCTGTGGCAGTACAGAATCTCCTCTCTGCTCACACAGTTCTGATGTTTACACCCTCAGGTTTCCTCCTTTACAATAATGACAGTCAAATAGGGCTCTTTCTAATACCCATTTTAATTTAATTACCTCTTGAAAGAGTTTCTATCCAATATGCCCATGCTCTGAGGTACTGTGGGCTAGAGTTTCAGCATAGGAATGTGGCAATGGACACAATTTAGCCAGTAACACCCACTTCCTGAGACACTCTATAGTTCCCACAGGTATTCTTCCCACATTGCCATGTATAACGAAGCCAACCTGTTGAATTACAGGAGGAGATTCTGGTGGCATTTAGTTGAAGGGCGTTGACAAAGGTGACACAATTACCCCACTAGGCTGTAGGGATTATTTTATTTTATTTTTTTGTATTTATCTTGTGCAGGGTCTCGCTATACAGCCTGATCTTCCTGTTTTCAGCCTCCCCAGTGTTGGTATTACAGGCCTGCGCCTGCGCCTTCACTCCCGGACTAGGTCTCAGGCTCAGCATGCCTCAGGGGCAGGACCAGCGTGACATTCAGGGCAGGGTTCTGCTCTTGCTAAAGCAGGCACTTAGACTCCTGAGCTATCTCACTGGCCTAAGCTGTAGAGATTTAAGCTGCTATTTCCCCTAGTGACGAGGACTTAAAAATGTATTTTGATTAATAATATCCGAGGTTTTATTTTTCTTTTTATGAGAGTGGCCACCCAAACAGAACCCATTTTATTGGCAGAAGAACATCTTTTTTATTGTAACATCATCATTTTGCTTTTAACTTTTATAGATCGTATAGGCTGAAGAAATGTTCCATTTACATGTATTTTTAGGATATCTTTTATTTTTGCTTACATAGAAGATGAGACATTCTACACTATCATTTGGATTTGAAGTGTTCTCTACAGGACGAAGTGTCTATAGCTTGGTGCTATGGGGACGGGGCAGAAACTTCGGGAGGTGGCCTCCCGGGGGGAAAATTTCAGGTGACTGAGGGAAGGGTATCTTGAAGGCATCGTGAGACCCTCACTGCTTCTCTTCCCTCTCTTTTCCTCAGCTGTGACAAATGAGTCTCACGATTGTGGGCTGGAATTTAAACAGTGAGCCAAAGAGGCCCTTTTTAAAATAAGTTTTTTATCTTGGGTATTTACGATAGAAAGCTGACCACCACACTCAGACTATCAGGCATAATGTGCTTCAAATAGTGTCACACACAGTTCAACCCACAGCTCTCATTCTGCATATTCTTTCATTTTTTCCTCCCTGCAAGAGAAAGGTGAAAAGTAGAGGTTTTCACTGATGCGAACTGCCTGCCCAATGCAGTTGCCGACAGTCCGCCCACTTTTCCTTGTGCCTTATACCTATGCTGCAGCTTGAATGATTGAATGAACTGATAGACCTAATTAACTCTCAGAACTTTGCAAGCTTCTAACTGAAAAATCTGCTTCTGTTGGCTCATTTTCTTTTCTCACAGAAAGTTGCTTTATACTGATAGCTTATAACTGTCTGGTAATTTATATAGTAGTTGCCTACACACATATACGCATTCAACTAATCTTATTCTAACACCTTAATTCATGTGCCCATAGTGTATGGCTTGAAATTTCCCTTCCTCTCAGGATGGTTGCATAGCAACCTCTGTGCGGTGTGAAGAACACAATGACTTGTTATTGAGTGCTAGCAGAGATCTTTTCAAGGAACACTGAGCCAGGAGTTCCATATGTAAATGTTTTTCTCTTATACTTTAATGGAAGTCTCTTTAACATAGGAGAATTAGAATCTGATTAACTAGAGGGAAACAGATTTACTCCAGACCAAGTTGAAATGTCAGCTGTCTTGACAAGTTCAATGACTCTTGCCCTTTGCTGAAGAGTGAGTTTCAGTTTTTGACTTAAATTTCAAATGTTGTGAGTAGGGAGTTTATTTTTAACATACACACATTCACCAACATATTGAAGCAACAGTCATATTACAAATTTTGCAGGAACTGGGGTAAGGATGTGACTGATATGAACACCCTTGCAAAGAAATTTCATAATTTCTTTGAAATTATGTAAGTCCTTTTTTTCATGACAGTCAATAAAATTCCCTGATTTTTGGTTTGAGTATTTAACCAAAAGTGCAGTGAGGGTACAGTGGCCAACCTCGATGTCTAAGGCTCTACTTCATCCCAAGAACAATTTGTAATTTTAGAATAAAACTTGTGATCTCGTTGTTCCAAGTCTAAGCTGGAAGAATGTTGATGAAACTACATTATTTCCCCTCTTATTACTTATAAGATTTGTAGTGCTGAAAACTCTACCTTTCATATCCATTGTCTGCCTAATGTACCTAATTAAAATATATGCTCATAGAGAAAATTCCTAGTTTTTTATGCAGCACACTAGGGAGTATTTTCCAGCACTCTTCATTTGATTTCATTATTCTATGCTTTTTAAAAGCTACTCTGTAACATCCTACAATATTTTTAAAGCACTGTTTTCTGCCTGAGCTGCTTATTATTGTGTGTCTAGGTAGTTTCAATTTGCCAAAAAATAGTGTCAACAATATCTTAGTCCATTCTGAATTCAGGATCTGTCCATTAAAATTTTAATTCTGAAAACAATTTTAATGTTAATGAACTACTAATGTTTTGAGACAACAGGAATGATAACCTGTGCATTTTATATTTTTATGCAGAATTGAGGAGTGATATTTTGTTGCTTCTTGATATGGTATATGTGAGAATTTCTATAATCAATACCATATAAAATCAATCATTTAGTTGGGAGAAATCATAGCTAGCATTTCTTGAGTCGATGTTTCAGTGGTAGGGCTGCCACCAGCCGCAACTCTCCCAGCTTCCCACCTGCTCGCCAGCAGAGGAACTATTCATAGCAGTGACCTCAGCTCAACACTGCCACTGTCATTTGCAGACAAGAAAAAACATAGGTCAATGAATCTTGCAGGCCCCAGGACATCTGCAGACATTTGCAGCTACCTGAAAATTTACACTAGATACTTCAAGAACTTTGCCCACTGAGGTGCAAGACAACCAGACAGTGTTGACCACAGATGTTAAAATCTTTCCACTAAATGTACTTCACCTTCTTTCAATGCTTACAAAGGGGAGCCACTTCTCTTTACTCCCCATGGATGGTCTTTTTGCCTTCTGTCTGCTTGGACACAGAAATAAATTTGATAGCATGTTGTCTTTCTGCAAGCCTGGTAGTCTCTGTTGCTCTCTGCCCCCTGCACTGTTTACTATATCAGTATCTAGTCAACACTAATTTCATTTCCTGCACACAGCCATAAAGTGCATATTACTATGAAACCGTTAAGTAATGTGATAAGCAAGTTTCCAATGAGTTGGATAGTTGACCCATGTCACATAGAGGTAGCAGAAATAGTGCTCATATCTGTCTGCCTAAACCCTGAGCCCTTTCTGACCATTCCATTCTGAAGCTCAGGGAGCTAACATACATGGACTACCTGCTTTATGTGTAGTATTGACTGGAAGATTTTATCTATTTTATGTATAATACATGTAGTAAGGTGTTCTGTATGTTCTGAAGAATTTTGGACCAAAGCTTCTGAACTCGAAGACCTTGCTAACATATTTGAGGTAGCGTCAAGATACGAGAGGAGAAGTGTCGCTAACTGGTACAGAAACCGAGTAGAAGGACGCTGCTAGGGGTCAGCTTGTCGTTGTCCAGCAAGCAGATGTTCACTTGCTGCCTTTTATTTAATTATCAGTGAAGTGTTTGTTGGTTTTGTGGTAAATTGTAAAGCTGCTTGCAACTCCACATTTTCATGACTTTTTGAATCATGAGTGAATGCTACAAATGGATAGATCCCAGTTTCATCACTTGCTATACCTGTGGCTCTTGTTAAATTAACTAGGTGTTTTTGCATTCAAGTTCTTCTGCTTGAAAAATGAAGTAATTGCACCTCATTTATGGTTTGTTGTGACAATTATATGGTAACCAGGAATGATGATTAATGATAATTAAGTAATAGTTTAAAACACTTTAATATTATTTGCTTTATAAACATAGTTTAAAAATAGGCTTTATTATCTTAAAAGAAATTAGAGTTTTGGTTGGTTGATTAACATAGTTAGAACACTAATAATCAAGTTTTGCCTGCAGGGGATATAATTATCAATGCTCACAAAATCAATTAAATCTACTTCGGTAAGTAGTTATTGAGCACTAACTACGTATAGGCAGTTATTCCTGTATTTGGGGTCAGTGAATGAATAAGAAGATGAAAATATCTGTCTGTGTAAAGGTTATAGTCATTTGGGAAAGGAAGGAGACGAACAATAAACAAATAAATGAGATAAATGAGTATATATATATATATATATATATATATATATATATATTAAGTAAGATGATCTCTCAAATTTTGTGCAGTTCTCAGCAGAAAGGAGTTTTTATATTCCATAAACCAGCTGATGACCAGTTGGTTATAATTTTGTTGGTTTCTTTCATGAGTGCTTCCTCTAATGCTGACCACTAGGGAAGCACATTGTGGGGAAGGGGTTGGTGCTTGGAAATGAATGTGCCTAGGGCCTTTGTACTGAGCGATGTTCACACCTCTCATAATTTTTTTTTTTAAGATAGGCTTTTGCTAAGCCCGTAGGTTGTGTTTTATAATTCTTAGGATAACTTTGTAAGAGAGGTACTTTTGGTCCTTCTTAGGGGAAGTAAAAGAAGCTCATGTAAGTACCAATTTGCCTGCAGTAGATACTGTACCTGGAAGTGATAGAATCTGGGTATAAATTCAGCTCCTTCTGAGTTGACAAACTTGTTTTTAATTAGTAGAAATTATGTCTGTGTCTTCTTAATAGCTATTTTTCCCCTTGGCAGTGGAGACAAGATTTATTTATTTATCTATCTATCTATCTATCTATCTATTTATTTATTTATTTATTTTTCTTGTTTCAGAACCTTTGTTTGTTTATTCACTCATTTTTATGGCTGGCTCAGCCCGCCCCGAGGGTAGGGCTGGCACAGCATGTGGTGCCGGGGATCGAACCGCAGTCCCTCAAGCTGCCCAAGCCTTCCCATGCAGGCGCTTTAGACCACTGAGCCATCCTTCCAGGCCCCGAGACAATATTATTTAGCTCAGGATATGGCTATAAAATTTTCTTTATAGTACTCCTATAAAGATTTCTTATGCTGAAGAGTCCCTCCTCCCCCCAGGCAATATCTAACTGGTGGCAAGAAAGGTTAGTAGAGAACCAGGAAAGGGCAGATGTTTCAGTCTGTGATTTCAGAAATAGATCCATATTAAAAAGGTCAGTTGTAAAAGAAGACTTCAGCAAATAGGGACTGGTTGAATGTGATAATTAAGAAGTTAAGTACACAGGGCAAACTGAAGCTACCTAGGCACATAATAAGAAGCTCAGACAGAAAACAATGCTATTGAACTAATAGAAACTGAGAATGAGGCGAATAATAAATATAACGATTGATGTTGCAAATTCTAGTAGACACATTTCCCATTAGGAGCCCCTGTGAGCATGTATTACATGTACTGTTACATGTCAGAAATTCTTCAAGCATATGGCAATTTTAATCCAGCAATTATTAGTGTCTTTTTCCTTCAATGATGTGAAAACTGAAGAACTATGGAAAGGAAAAATCTGGGTCTGGCAAAAGATGAATTATAAGAATTTTCTAAGTTTTTGTAGTCTTTTGCATTATTTTAAAATGGCTTTGTTTGTAAAAAGGTCATTAATTATAAAATAAGCACCCACACCCTCAGCAACTATGTTTGAGACACAAAGACAGGTACCTATCTTTGAGCAGCTAAGCTTGAGAGCCAATACCTTTTCCCCCTCCTTGATTCTTTCTCTGTCCTGTGAGAGAATTAGTCTTACTTGGTGTCTATCATTGTCATGAATGCTTTTAGATTTTAAGATTTATGCAAGGTCGTACAAACCATAATACATTTTCCATTTTATTATCTATACAGGAACTGATATCCTGAAAAATTATCCTTACAAACTACCTAGGAATGGCAGTTAAAATATAAGAAACATTTCTCAGATATAAAGTAGAGCTTGTGAGAAAACAAAGAAAAGTTTTGGGAACTTGCTAATTATCTTTTATCATTTTACTCTTTTAACAGAATTTATTTTATAGAAATTGTATTGAACTTTGTCTTAGTTTCTTTCTTGTCACTGAGATATAATGTTTGACTCTAAGGAAGAAAGGTTTATTTTGACTTACAGTTTCCTTTGATAGTCTGGTGGCTCCAAAGCAGGGCAGAAGAGCCAAGGAAGATAGCAGATGAGAGACAGCTCATGGCAAGGTAGCAGGAGGAGAGGGGAAGAAAGAGGGAGAGGGAGAGAGAGAGAGGGAGGGGGCAGAGGGAAGCATGGAGAGGGAGGGAGAGACAGAAATGGAGAGAGAGGGAGAAAGATGGGGAGAGAAGAGAGAGGAAGAGAGGGAGAAAGAGAGAGGGAGAGAAGGAGAAAGAGAGAAAGGGAAAGAGGGGGAAAGAGGGAAGGATGGAGAGAGACTCAGAGATGGACAGGGAGGGAGGAAGAGAGAGACAGAGACAGAGGGAGGGAAGGAAGGAGGGAGAAAGGGAAGGAAAGAGGAAGGGGGAGAGAGAGAGAGGGGAGAGAGATAGAAAGAGAGAGAGAAAGAGAGAGAGAGAGAGAGAGAGAGAGAGAGAGAGAGAGAGAGAATTCAAAGGAGGAGGGAGAAAGATGTATGTTTCAAGGCCACACCACTAATGAGTTACTTTCTCTGTCCAGGCTCCATTTCCCAGCATCATATTTATGCCCATGACGTAACTACCCTGAAAAGCCCCATCTGTGTGCTCATGAGACTTTAGGGGAACATCTAGATATAAACGATAAGAGTCTTTTTAGTAAATATGCTTGGATTTTTCTTATTATATATTAACTTTTATACTCTGGGTTTCACTTGTTTCTCTATGTACTTAGTCTTCAAATATATTTGGTATTCTGTAACAGATTTTTTTATCTGAAGTCTTAAGGGTCCTATCTGCTGTTTATAGCATCTGCTGATTCTTGCTTTTTGTGGATGTTTTCCTTATGTGTTTTCTAATTTTAAATTGTTCATCTTCAGCAGACAGTCATCTATTGACTAAAGTTAGTTGCGTTCTTTAAGAATGAGTTTTATACTTAGACCTATTGAGAATCTTAAAAAAGTCACCAGCCTTCAGGCAAGACTTTATGCTAATTTCTAAACTTTAGAAGTTTAGGTTAAGTAGGTAGTGGGAATTTAAACACCAAATCTGACCAAGGTCAGATCCGTGGTCTTAAATTTTTGGTGAGATTTCTTTTTTACTGTAACACAAGAGTCAGAACAGAATACACAGTTTCCTTTATGGTTTTCCTCGATGGAAAGTGGGCCAGCATTTATCCGTCACCATTTCACTGAAGGTCGTCCACTTTGAGAGTCTGTATTTCCCAGAAGAAAGAAGGATGCTGATGCACCTGAGGTCGATCATTTATACAGCAGTCTGAGAGCAGCAGTGCATCTCAACCACGCGTACCACCACTTTGTGATTACCTTTCTAGATTTTAGTTAACTCTTCACTTTACACACTTTTTAAAAATACATTATGGCCAGCTCAGCCTGCCTTGGGGTGAGGCTGGCCCAGCATGTGGTGCTGGGGATCAAACCACGGTCCTTTGGTTGCCTAAGGTTTCCTAAGCAGGCACTTTAGACCACTGAGCCATCTCCTTGGCCCCTAACTCTTCATTTTGTTTTTCCAGAACTGGGGATTGAACTCAGGCCCTTGTGCTTGCCGGGCAAGCACTTATTCTACTGAGCTATCTCTCCAGCCCCTCCTAACTCTTCATTTTGACTCATAATTTAAAAAAATTTTTTAATCTATTATTGATTTTTAAAATATTTCTTACACTTATTCAATACACTTAGGAGGAGTTTTATAGCTTGAAGATTTTTATGGTTTCTGGTTCTCCATAGTATAAGAAATGTATCTTTGTGCATAGGCAATAGAAAGTGGATTCCGAAAGCAGTAGACTTCGTTATGGTCATGGCAAGGAGAGTCCTATGGTACTACAGGGCACATTTTACCTTTGCCCATGCTACTCCTTCTAATCACAGGTCCAAGTTCAATATTGTAAAAAACCTTTTGATGATTTCTCAAGGTCTTGCAATAGTTTCTAAATACATTAGCATGTTTGTTGATGGATTCTGAATCTCTACCTGTCTTCCACATCCAGATCTCCCCTCTCATGTGATTTATGTATAGCTAGAATTAATTTACCTCTAAGTTTATATTTTTTTTCACTCAAAGCTTTCTAACAAATGTATTCCTTCACCCAGAACACTAGTTTTCTCTCTCCTATTGCTCACTTTCACCACAACTCCTTTGGTATTATTGACTTTTCAGTTTAGAAAACTTTTTCACACCCATGTCTTAGTTACTCTTCTCTCATTGCTGGGACAAAATACCTGATGCCCAAAATAAAAAAGGAAAAAGTTTGGTTATTTCCCAGTTAGTGGAGGTTTTAGTCTATACTGGGCTGCCTCCAAGGACACATGCCAGAGGGCAGCATTCATAGCTGTAGAAAACAGTGAAGAGGAAAGAGAGGGGCATGGCTGCAGCTGCTAACAAGCCTCTCTCCCCTCCTTACATTGTGATGCAGATTATCTGCTCCAGGGCAGGTGCAGCACCCATACCCACAATCCCAGCACTAGACCATTAATTAATCACAAACTCTAGAAGCCATTCTTTGACTGTAGACAGCTTTGGGGACACAACTGGACACAAACCATAACAACCCCTCACTCATACATCTTCAGTAAAGTTTTTTTTTAAAAAATTATTTAAAGAGACCACACATGAGAATTGAAACAAAAATTTCAAGTCATACAGGTTTTCACTGAACAAAGTAATATGAACTTCACAGTACTTGTTATAATACATAGTGTTGTTTTCCAATCAGTTATTCATATTGCCAGGTATATGCATGTAAAATTGGAAGAAGAAAGAACAAAGAAAGAAATGTATAGGAAATTAAGAGAAAAATTACACACAATTGAAAAAAGGAGATGAAACAATTTAAAGCAGTGGTTCTCAACCTTTCTAATGTCGTGACCTGTAATGCAGTTCCTCATGTTGCGGTGACTCCAAACCAAAAAATTATTTTGGCAGCTACTTCAAAACTGTAATTCTAAATAAATAACATTTTCCGATGGCTTTAGGGGACCCCTGCGTTTTAGTTGTTCGACCCCTGCCAGGGTTGCGACCCACAGGTTGAGAACCGATGCAAGGAGATGATATGGTGTTTGCACATGTGAGACTGATGAAATGTTTTATAATACCATATACTTTATTGTTTTTCTATCCTAGCATTAAAATCCTACTTATTTATACTTCTGATTTATTGGTCATTTTTGCTAGTCTCTAAAGTCTATAATTATAGTAATTTCCTCATTAGTGATTTTGTATCTCCTACCATGGCATATTGTTGGCAATTTGTAAATATTTGCTATTGATACTGTGTGGTAGATCTGAAAATAGGTTTCAGGTTCCTGTGTATGGTGAGCAAAGAATTGCAAGTTTACATCCAATAGCAAAAGAAAAAGCAGCTCTGTGCATTGAAGACCATGAGAAGGAAGATGTATTTGCAGAAGATCTGTGCCAAAAGAAATAAAAGGGCAGCATGAACTGAAAAGGAAAATAAAAGCATGAAGATAAATCATGCTTTCAGATTTTAAAAGATGTGCACCCCAGCCCAGGTGCCTCCTACCGTGCTGATGGGGTGCTGAATCATGTCAAGGGCTTCCAGTGTGCATGCCTGTCACAGAGGCCACTCTGAAAGAAATACGTACATGAACGTCAGCCCATACATATGATTCTTTAATGAGATTAGTAGGGAAAAGGTTACTGAAGATCAGGCCAGGAAATCTAATATGCCTGTGCTCTGGATTAGAGGGTTTGAGATTTCCAAGGTCTTTATTATTTTTATATTGCTTCTTTTTGGAACAACCAAAGGAGAATTGACCCTGAGATGTTGCCAAAATTCAGTTGGTTGGAGGGGGCATCTCCTCTCAGCCCCCTTTGCTCCCTGTACTGCTGTGGGTATTATCATTATCGCTAGCTATCATTTATATGCTTTGTACTATGTAGAGACTATAGACTTCTGGTGTTTTAAGGAAAGCTCACTTTGGGCTTATTTACAATAACTTTTTAAAAATGGGAAATAATTTGACTCTATACTTCTAGCCAGTGTAGCCTGCACGGCTGTGTATTCAGTTCTATGAAGTTAGGTAGTGGAGCTATGCCATGGACACTAGAATGAAGGATAGAAAAATCTTGGAGTCATCTTTGTTCCAGATATGGACGTCACATTTAACATATGTTGAGTCACAAGATAGTAAAGGAAAATGAAGAGAATTCTGGGGAGACATTGTAGAACGTGTTAAAACTCCAGATAAGGGAGTACGCACAAGCAGAGAAGTTTCAATAAGCCTTCCTGGAAAAGATGTACAGGCAGAACTGCACACGGGTACCAACAACAGAACCATTCCTGTTTAGGAATGTAGATGGGCAGCAATGTAGTGTTGCTGCTGAGTGAGAATGGGATTCAAGACAGACTAAGGGCAAATTTCTCACTCAAAAATTGGACAAAGGGAATCCTAGTCTGCTGATTTTAGCTTTCATTCAGGCTTCTGTAATGTATTTAGGCCTTTTGGACTTATTTACAATGTTGGAGTTCAAATATAGAAAGGCAAATATTTTTCTATAATCACTTAATTTCACAATTTCATGGACCCATTTGAAGTTATGGTGCTTGATGGCACTGAGGTTGTGACATGTCTCCATACTCCTCCTAAAGGCGGCCCCTCCCCTTTAAATGTGGAACTTAGCCCAGTGGACTGAAGCACTTGCTTGCAGAGGAGTTGAATGTGACTGGGTGTGGTGGTGCACTCCTGTGATCCTAGTGCTTGGGAGGCCTAAAATAGGAGGATTACTACATGTCTGATCTGTATGGTGAGACCCTGAAGACCCTGTGCTAAATACATTAAAATAAAAAATAAATGAATAAATAAATGGAGTGAGTCGCCGTGTTCTACTGCATTCAGCTCCTGTGAGAATTACAATAGAGGTAAAATCCAGGATTTATACTCTTTTTCTGGCCTCCATGGCAGCCACGGTCATCTAGGTCTATTAATCTAAATCACAAGAAGCTGAGAAAGTTTTCAAAGTGAATTTAAATTACAGACTCTGGAGACTATATTATACCAACAAGAGTCATGAGAATAATAGGTTCTTCTATAGGAGGTGCATGACAAGGGCTGGAGGATGTCAAAGACTGGCAAAAAGACAGAAGAAGCACAGACTTTTGAAATTATTGGATGTCTTCTTTGGTATTTTAATTTTTGTAACACTAGTTTCTCAGGAATGTGGAGTTTTCCCTAATGGATTAGATATGACTCTTGATACAGGGAATAAAACCAATCTTGTCCAGTTATCAGATTTAAAGGGACACTGATATGAATGGTCCAGATAAAAACAAGACAAATGACCTTTTGAATCAGAAATATATGTTAGATATCAGTTAGGGGCTAGCAAATTCTTCAACCTCACAGTGCGTATGTATGTATATGTGCCTGGGGTTGGAGAACAACCCTCAAAACCCTATGCGTACATTTTATAGGACAAAGTTTACCAATAAGTGTACCACTGTTGCAGTGTGTTTTTGTAAGCTACATTTTTTGGACGGCTATAATGAATCTTAACTCAGATAAGCTCACAGAAAAAAAAAAAGTTGGAAGATTTCACAAAAGTTCAACTTTATTTATTTATTTAGTTAGTGACAGGGTCTCACTACGCTGTTTGGACTCATAGCGATCTTCCTTCCTCAGCTTCCCCAGTGCTGGGATTACAGGGTTTCACCACCAGGTTTGGTTCTGGAGTCAGCATGACATACTGTACTGGGGATCAAACTCAGGACCTGTACTTGCCAGGCAGGCACTTATGCCACCAAGCTATCTCCCCAGCCCCACTTCAACATATTGTTTAGTTATTTGAGTATATTTTTACCTTAAAGCTTTTGCCATTGTACTTCCTCATTCTAAAAAGTTCTACAACAAAATCTTATTCCTCTGTCATTCAGTTCATTGTTCAGTGTTACCTCATAAAACAGACAATCACTGGCTGACTTCTGCACGGCATTACTTTAGAATGCCATCATTTTTTTGTGACTCTATAACAATGTAGCATTGTATTTATTTGAATATATACTAGTTATCTCCTCATAAAAACTAAGACTGTGAATGTAGGATATTCTTTTAATCATTTTAATGCTTTCAATTTCTAATACCTGATAGATGATAAATATTTCTTGAATGATTGAATCAGTGATATTTAGAGTTGTTATTAATTTTAAAAATTTATTTTAAGTTGATTTCCAATAAAGCTTATTATACAAAATATTTTTCTTTATGTACTTTTACTGTATCTGAAAATAATTTTATGAAATCAAGGCACTAATAGTACCTCATCTTAGGCATGTTTTTAAGCTATATCAATTTGAAATTTCAAGTGTATACTTTTCTAGCTTGCAAAATTAGAATAAAATATTGTCAACTGCAATATTGGACTAGAGTTGTAAATCACACATTAGTATTACTGGGCTTTGAGTTGATAGCAAGGACATAGTTTACTAAATATTAGTGAGATGCTTTTGCACATAGCTAGGTGGTAGTCTTCCTGAGAGAGAACACTGGATCAATCGCAGAATCAGTTACCTTTTTTCCTCTATGGAATTTGAAAAGATAAAGCTCCCCCAAGTGCCTCCCAGCCTCTTCTCCCCTCCCTTTCCCACCCTCCTTTCATTCTCCATCCATTCTTCTCTTTTTGCTCTTCTTAATCCTTTGTGAGGAAACCCCACTGAGTGGAAGTATGGAGCTAGTTTCATCAGAAAAGAGCAACAGAAAACACTACCCCAAAATAGCCTTGCTGTTTTAAGACATCAGTGCCACTATTGTTAGCAAATCCTCTTATTTTTAGAACTTCACAGTCTGAAAGGCAAGATGACAAATGACATCAGTCGATGGAGATATGTGATATATTTGGGACACTCGTCTGAACAGGACAGTTAATATATTTAATTTTAAATGTCTTCATCTTATAAGAAGACTTCGGTAGAATGCCTAGAGCGATTGTTTGGATGGCACATTTCCATAGCTTATTTATTAATTTCCTAGTCACATAAAAATAATTTTTAGCTTTTTCTTTGTCAAGATTTGTGAAAAATGAGGGTGGATTAGTGAAATAAGATAGCTCAGAGGACTTAGAAACTGGAAAATGCTTATATTAAAATCATGATATATGGCATTCAATTGATGCCTGAAGCAGACAATCACATTTATCTCAGGAAAAAAATCTTAAGTATATTACAGAGAATAGGATCAAATGTAGTTATTTCACATTTTCACATATTAAAAAGCATCTTAATAACTATTTGGCTTTCAGATCAATAAAACAAAATTATTAGAGGTATAAATGTCTTTTTATTGACTGGGATTTCTGCATATAATTAAATGAAATAATCAAGCAGGCATCAGGATGAACATAGGGGTTTACATTAAGAAAAGAAATGTAAAAAGCCGGGCGTGGTGGCTCACGCCTGTAATCCCAGCACTCGGGAGGCTGAGGCAGGGGATTGGTGTGAGTTCGAGACCAGCCTGAGCTACAAAAGTGAGCTCAAGGCCAGCCTGAACTGCATAGCAAGACCCTGTCTCAAAAAGACAAAAAAAAAAAAAAAAAAAAAAAAAAAAAAAAAAAAAAAAAAAAAAAAAAAAAAAAAAAAAAAAAAAAAAAAAAAAAAGAAAAGAAATGTAAATGTTGATTTCCTTTAATAAATTCCAGAGCTGAGAACTGCTAAAAGAACTTTGCCTGTTCAGGTTAGCTATAGTGATGGCATAAATGCAGACGGAGCACCGCATCTGTAAACAGCTTTGGGCTTCGGAGGTGGGAAGAAGTGTCCTGAACATAAATGTGAAGAGCAAGCCACTCTGTGCTCTGGTTTATTCAGTGTGATACAAGAGTAATTTGCTTTACTCATTTGTAACAGTGGCTCTCAGCTCCAAAACGCCAAGATAGGAGCATGATGGTATAAAATACATAAAATGTAGATCCAAACTGCAGTCAAAATGATCTTTGAAATTGTAAATCTGATAACATTTGAATAAAATATTAAATATTAATTAAATAAAATATTATGTGCTATATTTGAATAAAAACTTTTATTTCTTCCTACTGTTTTCAGGTCCAAGATCTAAATTTTGACCATGTGGGCTTCTTTTGGTCCTGCCCCCCTCTTCTTTGTCTGCCTCTCTTTTAGTATCTCTGGTCTCTGCACCAGTAATACCACACCTCCTCTTGCTCTCCTGGGCTACATCTGCACCAGCTATCTGCTTTCTCTGCCTCCTATTCCTCTGCCCACTCAGCCTCTACTCTTCCATCAAAATTTAAGTGTCTTCCGTGCTTGGCTTTTCAGGATAGTAGTGCAATTTCTGGCTACAATCTCTCAGAGTATTTTTCACTATAAGTTTAGTTAAGTAATACATTTTCATTCAATTTGACAGCAAACTCCATGAGTACAGGAGCTAGGTCAGCACTGTATTATCTGCTCTGATATTTTAATTTTTTATTGATATTAATGAGAAAGGAGTAGCAATGAGACAGTTTCACAACAGGTTAGTACGACAGATACAATAATTAATACGTTGCATATTGTTATTTTCGTAGTAGTTGAGTACAAGATGCAGACATGATACCTTATCTAAATGCTATTAATACAAATCTTTCTTCTCATTGAATGAAGAGAAAGTAGTTGAATCTATAGTCCAATAGTTCAAAATAGTAGTGGGTATTAGTACAACTAGCAGTATCCGGAGGCAAATTTCCTGCTCTGGTATTTTTCTCAAGACATTATTACATCTTTTATCCCTTCATAGTATTCTACCAGTTTTTGGATGTTGATTTTGCAATTGGTTAACCTCTAACCAAATCAGTTCTTCTCATTCTAGATATAATCAGACTGGCGGTGTGCCTCAGACCCTCAGAAGTACTATGAGACTACTAAGAGAAATGAGGTACATTCAAAAGGAGCCTAGTCTTGATGCCTATAGAAAGCTTTGCTTTTTTAATAAAAGGTCAGGTTCAAATCACCAGGGAAAATAGTGAAATTAAATACAAGATTAAGAATACTACTAAGTAGTTGAAAGTTTGAAAGCCAAATTTTCAGCTATGTTTGTGTACATAAAATTCCATGTTAAAATTGTTGCTTTTTATTTTTAAAATAAGTGCAAATAGTTTGTTAAGATTAATGCATAAAAGGAGAAAATATTTTTGCCCATAATTAACATTTTATATTTTTTCTTGGTTTAGTGATTAGAATATCATGTAGGTCAAAATGATACCCATAGTAGAGAAATCATGCCTTTAATAGGAAGAAAGAAAAGAATGTTTAAAGGTTTAGTTACTGGACCCATCAATTTTTCTTTCTTTTCTTTTCTCTTTTCTTTTTTTTTTTTTTTTTTTTTTTTTTTTTTTTTTTTTTTTTTTTTTTTTTTTTTTTTTTTTTTTTTTTTTTTTTTTTTTTTTTTTTTTTTTTTTTTTTTTTTTTTTTTTTTTTGTCTTTTTGAGAAAGGGTCCTTCTATGCAGTTCAGGCTGGCCTTGAGTTCACTTTTGTAGTTCAGACTGGTCTCGAACTCGCACTGATCCTCCTGCCTCAACTTCCCAAGTGCTGGGATTACAGGTGTGCGCCACCACTCCCGGCATCATCAATTATTCTTTCAGATAAAAAGTTCTTACTTACTTCTTCAATGTCTTCAAGGTCTGTTAAAAAAAAAATATAAGTAGAAGCTGGGCATGATGGCACACAACTGCAATCCTAGCAGCTGGGAAGCTGAGGCTGGAGGATTGGTGTGAGTTTGAGACTAGCCTGGGCTACAAAAGTGAGCTCAAGGCCAGCCTGAACTGCATAGTGAAACCCTGTTTCAAAAACAATATATATATATATATATATATATATATATATATATATATATAATAGAAATGATTCTTACCTCCAAATATGAGATACTCATGTAATCAGTGTAATGAGAAAATTTTATTCTGTATTTTCTTTGAATTTATTTGATCGAGACTCTTCACTGGAAGGTGGAAACGTAGCATACTGTGAATTTGTTTTTTAAGTTTTAAACTTTTGTTAGCACACTTTTTTGTATGTGATGATTCCATTCCCCATAGGGAGATGGCACATGTGCATAACCCAGCTTAATTCTTTTATTTTCTTTCTTCTCTTCTCCTTCCCACCCAATGTCTAGATTGTCTTCTCCTTTGCTACAGATCTGTCTCTCTGTTTCTTATGATATACCTTTTATCTTGCTCTTAAAATTATTTATGCTTAGGGATTCTTCTATAACAGAAAACTTGTGTATATGGTTTATTTCACTTAACACTATGGTGTCAAGAGGCAGCCACCTTCCAATAAATGACCCGAATGGGTCTGTTTTTTAATAGTAGAGTAGTACTGCATTAAGCATTAATAGCACTTTTTTTTAGTATTTTTTAAAAAATCATTGATTTATTTGTTTGGTATAAGATCTTGCTATGCAGCTTCTACTCATAGTGAGTCTCCTGTCTCAGCCTTTCCAGTGCTGGAATTACAGACATGTGCATTCCCAGGGTAGTGGGGGCCAGCACAGCATGTGGTAGTAGGAATCGAACCCAAGTCCTTGCACTTGCCAGGTAGGCACTGAAACTGCTGAGCCTCTCCCTGGCACTAAATAACACATTTCTTTTTCCTGTAGCTTTGTAATATACCTTGAAATCTGGGATTGTGATGCCTTCTCTTCTGCTCTTGTTGTCTAGGGTTACTTTTGTTACTCTGGGTCTCTTCTGGTTCCATATAAATTTTGCACTGTCAAGATATATATATATATATATATATATATATATATATATATATATATATATGGGGAAGGGAGATAACTCAGTTGAAAAAAACACCTGCCTGGCAAGTGCAGGGTCCTGAGTTCAATCCCTGGTACTTCCAAAGGGGGGGGGGCGATATGTAGGGTTTTTATTCAATGTATAAGTTCCTTATGTATGTGTATATAGGCACACATGTGTATTTTTCTAGTGACACAGCTCTTAGCTTGTCAAATTCTCAAGGATCTCTATTGCATTTGCTCTTCACCACCTCTACTTTAAGGAATAAGACAGAGCCTAATTTAAATAGCTAAGGACAGAATATTAAGGAGACTCAATACGTAGGAGAGGATAAAAAGGAGAGAATAATGAGAAATTCAGAAAAGCTGAGTTCTTTATAGTCTCCTAAAGGCATTTTTATTACTGCCTATGAAATCCAAGGCTTAGTCTATATTTGCTAACTTTGCTATATTTGGATATTGATACAGTACGCTTTGGCAGGATGAACCAAGACGCAGTTATATAAACTGAGAGAATAAGGAGGAAGCACAGCTGGGCACTGACATCAGGGAGGGAACAGAAAATACTTCGGACTTAGAAAAAGCTACAGACGCAGTACCAGTGATGGCTTGGACATGTGATATTGCTCACTGACTACCAGTTTATGATAAAGCCACAGCTGCACTGGAAAGATACTTCAGTGATGCAGCATATTATATACGGCAAGCATTTTAATTTTAGAAGAAAGCAACAGGATATTCTTACTTAATAATCTCAGCTGTGTTTTATTTCTTTAAAAATTATTCTAAATCTATCAAAAATGCATGCGAATGCACTAAAACACTTTGCTTTGTTGATATATATATTTCTCTTTAAATCTATCAAAGGCCCAGATTTTACTTAGGGAAAGGTGATTCATTACTTCCTGCTTTGCCTGTTAGTTTAAATATGTTGTCTAAAAATAAGGTGGAAGTTATTCACTTTCGCTATTGTGAAATTATGATCCTTTACATACCATCACTTCAACTCTTTGGACACATTTTAAAGACACTTATCAGCATTTTCTGATGTGATGATTTTTATGAATTATTTTCAAAGGTAAGGCTCAACACACGGGTGGTCTCAGCTACTCTTCTCTCATTGCTGGGATCAAATACCCCACATCCAAAATGAAGGAAGGAAAGTTTTATTTAGATCACAGTTACTGGAGGTTTCAGTCCATACTTAGCTGACTCCAAGGAAGACTAGCACACGGCAGAGGGCAGCAGTTCATGGCAGCAAAAGACAGCAAAACAGCAAGAGTAAAAAATGGAGTAGCAGCAGCAACAATAGCTGCAGAGAGGAAATCTGTTTCTCTGTCTCTCTTATGTTACACCCAGGCTATCCACCTTAGGCTGGGTGTAGCATTCACAACCATAATCCCAGCAATACTCAGGCCCATAATCCCAGTGTTGGATCATTCATAATCCCAGTGGAACATGAGTTAATCACAAATCTAGAAGTCCACCCAAAGACTGTATGAGGCTTTGGGGGGACACCTAGAGACAAACCATAACACTGGTTTAAAATTAGGAGTAGTTTAAATTCTAGTTTTAAAGATATCTCAGACATGAGAAATTATGAGATCAACAAAAATAAATTATATTGGTAGGATATTGGCTGAGAATTTATTTATTAATCCAGGAAGATACAGGTGCTGACCAGGTAAAGACAAAGCAGTCAGGGTAATTAAACTTAATCCAATGAGAACTCAGACCCAAATGAAGATACATTGAATCATTCCTAGGAGACCTACGTATAAATAATAGGACAATCAGAATGACTTTGCTGGACCTGACCCAGAATGTGGACTCAAGCTTGCAGATGCTTTTGTCTGGGCCAAGTGGCTTTTTTCTCTGTGACTGAGTATCAAATTCACATAGTTATTGTGGAGATTAAATATTATAAAAATCCAAGGATAAATCTTATCACATAGTAAATTGGTTCAGAATGACACTATACTACTACTATTGCTATAGCTGTTAATATTTACAACCTGTGAGTAATCACTGTTATAATATATAAAGCTGGAGATGAAGCAGTGTGTACAAGGGTCATGGATGGAAGAATTTAGGACATCTGGCTGCTGACCGCTTCATTATGGCGCTGTTCCTCTCTCTGCCTCCCAGCCACCATGAACTCACCAACTCTGCTCTGCTTGCCCTTGTCGCCATGCAGTTTCTTGCCCTGCAGCTGGCTGATGATGGACTGCATTCCATAATACTGTGAGCCAAATTAAATTGTTTTTCATTTAAGTTGGTGGTGTTGGTGTGGTAATTCCCCACAACTGACAATCACTGGGGTTGTGAACTTGACCAGCATGAGCTAACCTCGCTCTAGTCCTAGATGCGAACAAGTCGCTGAGGTAGCTCATGTGTGCGCCAGACACTGTCATGGCTCTGCTGCTGTGTGCCTGCTGTAAGGGCAACAGCGTGCCACAGTACCATGCTGGGTCAGAGCCCTGGACGGCCAGAAGCAGTGTGTACAGTGTTCTTGCGTGCATCTGTATGTGTGTCTGGGCTTTTTATGCTTGCATTGTATATTTGTGTTGAAAGTGTAAAACACTCTGTCAGACTTATTAATGAGTCTGACTTACCAACTTTGAACTGGAACACAACTTCTTTGTAAGTTTGCGACCTACTGTATTGTACCTTTGTGGTGGGAAATCGAGTGAGACACTGTGAAAGGACTACAGCCTCAGGATAGGGGTACACTAAAACTACTTGTGTCTCCTTTCCTAGGATATTACAAGAAGTTTTTTTCTGACACTTAGTAAAACAGGAGAGGAGAAAAAAAATAATTTCCTTGGGAAATTATACCATCCATGAGATTTTGAGTTGAATTCCAGTAAAAATTCTTATCCCTTGGCTAGTGAAGGCCACTGCCACCATCACCAACTCAACAACACAAGAATCCACAAATCCTGAAATTTTACCCTGTAAATTAGTAAAACAATCAAATAGGTTTTAGCTGTGTTACTGTCAGACAAAACTGACTTTAGCACATAAAAAAATTATAAAAAAAATTTTATACAGACAAATATTTCTATGTTTAAGGAAGGTAGAAATTATAGATACCAAATAAGACCTTTAAAATATAGAAGAAAAGAATTTTTAGAATTATTAATATTAAATAAATCAATCTCCAGTCATGGTGGAATATTTTATCATAAATCTCTTATTTGTTGAAGAGGTAGATTAAAAGTAAGTATGATATGAATAGCACAATTAATATTCTTCATCGAGTGAACTCTTCATAGTCAAGCATTTAAAAGACACATGGAAATCCTACAAATCAACCCGATTGTATAAGGAGTTTCAAAACATTTAAACACCTGAGATTGTGTAGTGTACTTTCTCATGAACTGTACTGAACTTCGAAAGGTTAAAAGGCAACACAAAAGTTAACAAGAAAACTTTGTTATCATAAAATATATCAAGAAAACTGTATATACTCCATAGTTACAGGGAGAAATCACATTAGAATTTAGAAGACTTTTTGTGGCACTGAAAATTTAGCACAAGAGCTACTTTCATACCCCTTCTTATTTTTTGATTTCAAGGCGAGGCCTCACTAAGTGCTGACGTTCTTCAGAAATTATACTATGCCCAACAGGAGTCAAGGTAAAATGGAAAGTGGGACTCTTATAATTCTGTAAGCATAAAATAAATTAAGTGATCAAATTTTTTTCACAAAGAAAACTTTGGACTCCAGGCGACTGGGCTTCTGACTTTACCAGATGATCAAGCAGGAGATAATTCCTGTCTTATGCAAATTCCAGATGATAAAAGTAAGAGTATATTCTGGTGCAGTTGATAAGCCTCATGCAATTTTGTTACCAAGATAAAAATGTTAAGAGGATACTGAAAATTTACCCTTGAAATTTAGAAACTGGGCTCCTGATAAAGCTAATTCTATACAAGATTCTACATACTATTTATGCAAATTAATAAGAGAGTTAGATAATGGTCTGGATGGAAAAATCATTAGCAATGACCTAGAAGGTTTAAAGCCACAAACAGAAAGTAAAACTTCAGAATATAAAATTTATGAAAGTAAATCCATATCAGAGTTTAGGTTTAAGTTTAACAAATGTTTGCAAAGCTTCCATGGATAAAATTAGTCACTATTAAAGGCAAGTTCAATACATAAGCAAAGAATTTACAGTATGATCTGGGCATGGTGGTGCACACTTGTACTTCCAGCACTTGGGAGACTGAGGCAGGAGAATTGCTGTGAGTTTGAGGCCTTGAGTATGAATAAGGGAAACAAGCCAGTGAAAGCAAAAAATTTATAGCTTGTATGGTGCCATTTTAATGGAATGTTCAAAATACACAAATGGAGAGATGAGTAGATGAATGAGCAAAAATGTTAGTGAGAAAATGAAGAATGGGCTTTTGATGCTTACAGGGCTTTTGTGGGGTGAGGAAAATGTTCTAACATGTATCTTAACAGTTGAGCTATTTTGTGGCTATACTTTAAAAGGCTGAATAATATTATTGAAATGGATGAATTATATGGTATGTGAATCTTGATAAAATAATTTTGTTCTGTTTAAAAATAAAGAGTAACCCTAAATGATAAAATTTAATTCAACAAATTGAAGATGAATAAAATGAGTTTGGAAACAATATAAGCGAAAAGGTTATGCAAAAGAATTGTTGCTGATGGAGCCACTTGATTTCAAAGATGTTGAATTACTCTTCACTCCAGAAGAATAAATCTAGACAGGATGCAATGAAAGCTTGATGTACTTTATGTGTGTTTGGGATACATGACCTTCTAGATTTCCTTCTATTTTGTAGTTCAGTTTGGTGAGGAGGGATGTAGTTTGATTTTATAATTAGTAATATATGAATAGGTCAAGTCTTTGATATAAATGAAATAAGGCAGATATATATGATAGTTAATAAAATATGGAATGATTGCATAGAACCTGTTAAATTACATCATAAATCAAATTTTTAAAAAGGTGGACATATCTATCAATGTCATAGGATGGTGACATTTCTCTGAAAAGAAAATATATTATGTGAAGTCAGATTAAGAAGATGTAATTATCACTCTTCCTCTGAATTCATCCTGCTTTCTGGGAATACAACTACATCTTAAAGTTAAATAGGAAAATGTTCATTTTTGGAATGGAGAGAGGGCTTCAATATATGCCTTAGTGACTTCTGATTTTAAAATTATTCTGAAGCAGACATTCCCAGTCAAAGGCCTTATATTCTAGCTAGGTGAGTATCAGCCAGCTGCTGACATATTTAAATTTTGATTTCTTTTTGAATTAGTCAAATGGGGATGATAATAGTACCAATCTCACTAGTTGTTAGGGAGAATTAAATTAAATGACACAGTCTATATAAAGACAGCATAGTACCCAGCATATGAAAGGTTTTATAAATGTTTATTAAAAACCCAAACAAGAATATATGATCTTTGTCCTCAGAATGAACAGAATTTAACCAAATTTTCAGAAGAGCAATGAAGATTTAGATAAAAAAAAAAAAACAAACAAACATGAGTTTTCTAGAAGAATTGGAGTTTGTTTTTATTTCACCTCTGCTTTCCTCCTTCAATGTACACAGCATGTGCTCCAGCTAGGAGATTTGGAGGATGGATTGGCAGATTGGGACTTTCAGACACGCATCCGTATCTCATCTCGCACAGGTCCCTTGTGACCACTGATGTGTCTGCTTAGTAGACTGGCACAAACCAATAGGGAATCATGTGCAGTGCACAGTATTGGAACACATTACGGCCTTTGTATGAACATCTCCGGAGCCTCACAGGGCATTTTTGTAGATTGAAGTCTTCAAATAACTGATGGGAGCTGTCATTTCTCTCTAGATGCTTAAAATATGTGCAAGATAAATCTAACATACAGTAGTGAAAATTTCAGCTTCAGGGCTGATACTAAAAATGTAAAAGCATGAATAAGTCATATCTTGGATGCCTGAGTACCTTAGAGTTTACTTTCAGTTTCACTCAATCATCTTTTGCTTTAGGCTCATAGGGAAGACACAAGCTGAGTGTGGAATTTCTAACTTTGGTGAAATTGTATAGTCTTGCATTGTGATATTAGATCAATAATGCTTCCTCTGATTTTTAACTTAAAATACAACCAAGAGTTTTCAACAATAACATGAGACTATCCTTTCAGTTTTGGAAGATTTTGATACATTTCTAGAACTTGAAACCAGGATACAAAATAACTGTAAAACAGCCATTGATCTGCTTTTTTCTCCTTTGTGACTATTTCGAAGTGTAGGAAACCTGTGTGATCAAGGAGACAATTGTTACACGACTTCAGCATATGGGAAGTCTCCATGATGAATAAAGGCCATCAGGGATATGCTTCTGGTTATGTCACTGTGAATGGCCTATCTCTTCCCACAATTAAAGTTGAGTTGTGTAAAAGAAGGAAACATCTGACAGAACTTCTTTGCTCTTGGTACCCAGATTCAGCACCTGAATTCAAGTTCTCACAGTTCCTATGGGCTTCCTACCTGGGCCTCTGGTTTTTTATCTTTTCTTTTTTTTTTTTTTTTGGTATATACACTTGTTCTCAGATAGTAAATTTCTAATTATTCTGTAGGAAAAAGCTAAAAGATAATTTTTTTCATGATGAATTTCTCTTAAAACCAAAACCATCATCAATTTATTCATGTGTTCTTTAGCATTAAAATACTTACTTTTTTATATAGTATGTATCACATGATCCTTACATTTTAAAAAGTGCATGTGTTGCTCCATGTTACTTAGGAAAGTCTTTGAGGGTGGACACTGTGTTTAATTTTTTATATAGCTGCTGAGCCTTCCGTGATTCTGGCTTCTTATGGATGTATTGGAGTAGTAGAGAGGAACCAAAGTAAAGAACATGAAAGGAATATTAAAGACAAACTTGTTGGAAAAGTGGATTAAATGCAACAAATGAGAAAATTGGGCCACCATGGTGAATCCTGTGCTGTGGAGTGGACACCTGGAACTGACTGAGGAACAGATGCGTAATGAGGTTAGATAGAAGGAGAGACAGAAATCATGACTGCTGCCTTGTGCACATCAAGGGAGCAGCTGCTCAGAGATAAAACGTACCTGTGGCGGTTATTCAAAGAAGCTTCAGCATCAATAGTGCAGAAAGGAAGTGTCAGTACTGCAGAGGGATGGACAATAGCCAGCAGCTTCTTGAGAAACTTACAGGTTAAGTGCTTCAAAGGGTACACTGATGATTTGGCCTTAAAAAAAAAAAAAAAAAAAAAAAAACAGGACAAAAGCACTATTCTATTTCCTTTGCATATTCTGAGAGGGTCACAGAGAGCTGGGGATGTAGAGCCGTGGCACAAGCACCTGCCCAGGAGGGCCCTGGAAATGGGTAGTTGGCTATCAGGACCATAAGGTGCTGCACCTACTGAAGCAAAGGAATAAAATGGGCCAAGACTCTAACCACCAATGCCGCAAAAAATCCCTACAATGGCCTCAAGTGACCTATCTTTGAGTGCAAATTTTCACTGAAGAGGGTGGGAATGGGATGCTATGCTCCTAAGCCTACTACCAGCATTACGGTCACATAGATCAGAGCAAGACCTGTGGTTCATATCTAAATGGGGCTCATCTGAGGGTCAGCCATGGAGGAAATGGATGCTTTTCTCTTAGGTCAGCAATAGCATTTTGTACCCCAAAGGCATGCATTCTAACTCTGGCGAGAATGCTATGGTGGATGCCCAGCAATTCTGTGTTCCAATAAGCACTGGACATGTGATAAAGAGATTGCAAAGACTGTGATTCTCCTTGCTATGCCCACCTAAGACACAGGTTTACCAGGAAACCAATTGAACTTAATTAAAAAAGAATAAAGAGAAAGAAAGAAAAAACACATTAGGATAGGTAGACATATCTTGCAGATTGGTAGGGAACAGGTGGAGAAATTCTTGTGTAAAGGCTTTTTCTTCTGAAAGTGAATTTTTCTGAGTGAAAAGTAGGGCAATGGTTGAATAAAGAGGGTCTGAGGAATGAGGTAAAGGACAAAGTTGAGCTTTCCAGGATGGGGACTCAACCTTACTAGAAAAGGAGGATGGCTGGTAGGTTTGAAAGTTTCTTCAAGGCTTAGGATCTTATCATTTAGAGTGAAACAAGTGAGTCCATGTATGAGTCATTTTAAATATCCTGCTGCTGAGAGAAGGCAGGTGCTCTAAGTCTCCTATTGGACTTAGAGTTTTGCAGATGCAAATCTCAGTGGAGAGAGAAATGGATTAGAAATTATATCTAGGGCGAGGTTATAATCACAGAATAGAAATATAAGCTTAGTGAGGAATGAAAAGAAGAGACAATGGAGTTATAGAGAACAGGACATAAGTCAGATGAATAACTGATGAGTAATTACTGTCTGGGCATGTAGTCCATATGGCTTGGACAGTGAGTAACTAATAAAGTGCCAGTTACTGGTATTAGGCTGAAAATATCAAGAGGGTAGGTGAAATGTTCTTGGAGTCCAAGTGCAATGTGATTTACTGTGATAAAAACTTATTTTTCTTTGATTAATCTATGTTCATTGTCAAAGTATGCAGAGTGCTAGCAATACAGCACTTCTGCAAGAAATACAGACATATAGTCTTTCAGGTTACAGAATCACTACCCTAGGTCTTTATAAAAGAAGTCTGTCAAATACAAGGTCCTGAGTTCGATCCCTGGAACCACAACAAACAAACAAACAAACAAACAAACAAACAAACAAGGAAGCAAACAAAAAAACCCAGCCAGATGTGAGTTTGGTGAAACATAATGATGAGAAGCATGACCTTCACTTGAATTCAGCTGAAAAGAAGATTTAGTGATACAGTCTTCATTTTTAGCAGGTGAATTATCAATTTTTTAAAAATTGAGTTTCACTACGTAGCTCAGGCTCATAGTGATGGGAGGCGTTACCAAGTTCACTGAGCCTCCACTTGAATTTCAGATAAATAATACAAAGTTATGTGTGTATATATGTTCCAAGCAATATCCAAAATTCAAATTTAATCTGAACCCCAAAGTGAAATGTATTGTATATTTATTTGTTAACTCTAAAACCTTTACTTGTCAACAACCTAGCTTTTCTGTCTGTTAATATCCAACTCTGGCCTCAGATATGATTACTATATGCTAGACTGTTCCAAAGCTACTGAATGTCAAACTTGATGATCATTCTAAGAATAGACTAACATAACTAAAAGGCCAACAAAAATAAGTTCTTTTTTTACTTCCTTTATAATTTTTTTCTTTTCCCCAAAAACAATGATAAAAGGCATGTAACATGGAAATAAAACTTTGTAAATAAGGAAGAGAAAAGGTGATTGGCAAAGAGAGGATTGGGAAAAAGAAGAAAACAAATTATATCATATACATGTATAAATTCTCTTTGATGAATATGACTATTATTTATATCTACATTGTAACAGTAAAAATTTTAAAAACAGGAGAGATTCTATTTAGTTTGGGAAGCTAATGCAAAAGAGAAATATGAACAGTGTATGTAAGGAAACAGAATTGTCTGTGAAAAAATATCTAAAGAATTTTATTTACTTTTACCCTCTGAAGAGAACCAAGTGTATTTCGTGAGTCTTATTAGTAAAGGTTCCTAAAGGATAAACTTTAAGGTTGTCAAGCATTTAGGGACTGAGTGGCATAACTTTAAGTAAAATAGGTCCAAGAACAAGTCCAGAGGAAGCTGACCTAAGGAGATATTGATACAGAGGCAGAACTTGGTGTTAGTGAGACTTGGATCAGAAACTATGGTCAGAACTCTCCCCACTGTTCATCCCTATACACATATCTGTGATTCTGAGATTCAGAACAAGAATGATAATAATGACTTTTAGACTTTTGGGAAGGATTAAATAGAGTAAAGCATAAAAAATGTTTAGGAATGTGTGTAGCATATAGTGTATCATTGAATGCTACTGAATGCTTAAGTTTCATTAAGAATTTAGCATAAAGTCAAGGGGCAGAAGCTAGAATTTCTCAAGAGTCTGAAAGTCAGCTTTAATGCTGTTTGCATAGTATGCTCCATAGAAATCATATTTTAAATCATATTTATATAATAGTCATTGTCTTTAATAAATTTTTCCTAGTTGCGAAGGACTATTTATATTTATAATTGGCTACCTAGAAGAATAAATAAATTCATTAAATGTGTAGAATTGTCTATATTAATGTTTGCATCTGTATCCTAATGGCTTCTGTAATAGACTGGTAGCTATTAACCATAGTCTCACTTTATCTGAATGATGTTAATTGGATCTACGAATGTAATAAATTCAACTAACCTAATTTTTCCTAGAGACTCATTATTGTTGATGCCTACATAATCTCACAGAAGGTTATAAAGTGACTGAGTTACGAAACTGTGAATAGAGACGAAGTTTATTCAGTTAAAAATAATGCAAAAGCTAGTAGAGTTAACTAGATAAATAAAAGCCACACAAATGTCTAACGTATAATTTTGCTCCAAATTCTTTTTCATTTTCAATTATGTGAACTTTATATTCTTTTCATTGTTAAGGACACAGGTAAGGGGGATGAATGATATATACTGAGGGTTGAAGTGTTATCTTTTTATTACCTAAAAATTCTGTAGAAACTAGCAAGTTCATTAACATTGCTAATAAAAATAAATGTTTAGATTTCAAAAATAGTGTACAATTCTATTCCCTAATTAATAAAGGAAGAATGTCATTCCTCTAGCCTCTGATATTTTGGCAGCTTTCCAAACAATATTGGGTTTTTGTGCTGTCATTCAAAATGCTAATTCATAGCTAATTGTTGTTATTTTACCCTTAGCTCTTTTTGGTATTGTCAGAGAAATTACTTGTAAGTGTTGAAATTAAAGATGCTTGGGGATTGGGTAGAGGAATTAATAATTTTAAGACTCAGTAGGATACTGAAGTTCCTGGCAGATGTTATTTCTCAAAGATGTGTTGTTTTAATTGGAGATTTTTATTTTAAGTGATTTTATGGCAGATTTTTCCAAATACAGTATAAATTCTTAAAGAAAGAAAAACTGTTTTCTTGGCGGAAAGGTACCTAACTGAAGTCATGAACTATTGGATTTATTGTATTCCTTGGGTTATTTTGTTGTCATGGTAACATTTTAAAAATAAGAAATAAAAAGAAAATCCAGCTTTAATTTTAATTTTAATAACAAAATTTTATCTCCCACACCATTTAGTAATGCAGTGTGACTGTCTTTAATATAACATCTAATTCCATAGCATTTCTGGTAGACACTGTGATGACATTTCTGTTTACAGAAAATAAATATTTTCCTAGATTCTAAAAATATCAAAGCTACAGAGACAAGATACATTTAGTTTTTCTTATATTTTATGAAAAGTTAACATTGTCCTGGTGTTATAGTTTATGTCTAGTTGTCTCCTGAAAGCCTCATGTAATCATAGGGTGGGGATTTCTAGAGTTTGAGACTTGACTGATGATCCACTAGGATTATGTGTTTTAGTACTGATGAGATGAGATTATGGATCTAAGTACTGTTGGGAATTATAGGTGTAGCCTGAGGTGGATAGGCTAAGGCAGAGAGCCTGATGTAATTTAAAGAGAGACAGAGACAGACAGAGAGACAGACTCGCGCTGTTACTCTCTGCTCTTCCAGTTGTTTTGTTGCCTCTGTCACCACTGTTGCTCTTCCACCACCATGAACTGCTGCTCTCCGCTATGTGCCTCTGTGCTTTAGAGTCAGATGAATATGGATTGAAACTTCCAGTAACTGTGAGCTAAGTAAACCTTTCCTTCCTTCATTTTGAGTGTTGGGGACTCGTTGTCCCAGCAACGGGTAAAATGTAACTAAGACAACTGGGATGTTGCTTGTTGAACAGATTTGTCCTTCAATTTGAAAAATAATAATTACCAAATTTTGTCCAGTATTTGAAAGATGTGGCTTTCTGGTGATGAAGTGGCTGAGTGGTTAAGGTGATGGACTGCTAAAATACAGCTTTCTCATTTCTTGTCATTTGCTGCTGCTGGTGGTGGTGTTTGTGTGTCTATGTGCAGTTGTGTGTCTGGAGTTTCCAGACAAATAATATCGCAGCTTGACACATTTTAAAGAGATATTTGGTTAAACTAAACTGAAAATTAATTTTGGAGAAATCAAGTTTTTGGCAGACTTCTTTTACACTCTCAACTGAAAATTTTTACTTAAAATTTTGTTTCAATTCATCAAAGTATCATCTGTTCATTAAAATTCATCTAATAAAATGTTCTGCATAGTGCTTACAATGAACAAAGCACTAAAAGACGATCTCAAACTCTCAAGATCAAATGTCTGTTCAAGGTTAAAGTGGGTTAAACTCTCTGCCATATTTCCAGGGCAAGGTGATGAATGAATTGACTTATGTTATTAAAAGAGCTTATGGCTATTAAAAGGTAGCTAAGGAGCTGTAAAATCGGAATTTAATGTCAGAGATTCAGTATTGAGTTAAGTTACCCACACATACCATGGATTGTGAATTTTACTTCTATTGTTTGACAGCTGAAAGAGATAGGTACAACAAAGAAAAACAACACGAAATTCAAATTTCATTATTATAAAGGGTCCTATGCTGAGAGTTTGGGTAAAGTTTCCCACAGTGTGAAGTAGCTCACTGATCCTCCTGATCTGTCGTTTGGGTGCTTTGGGTTTGGCACCATGCATTCCAGTGAGCTCTCTGTGTGACCCGCACATTAGAAGACACAAGACTTGTCCTTTGAAAGGAATATCAGCATGCCCAGTTGTAGTTTATGAGACAACAAGAGCTGAGGAGTTCCCACCTGAAGAGAATTACTGCCAAACAGTGGAGAAAACTCCCAGAATTCTGATGTGAGCCCTGTCTGCAGGTAGATCATCAAGACTCAGAAGAGCCATATACTTTGGCTTCTTCTCTCATTCTGTTTTGCTCTTTTTTCTCTGCCCTGCTCTGCTTCAGCTTCCCAGTGAATGCAGGGATTACGAGAGTGATGCACCAGGCCCAGCTTCACATGGGTCTTATGTCTGTAGTGCATGACGGTCACATTTCTCAGGGTGTGCTCTGCACGCATGCAACAAGATTTAATTCTTCTTACTTGTCTGTCTTTTCTCCTTCATTCTCCTTCTCTTTATCTCATGTCTTTATTCTCATTTGCAAAATATTTGTGGGTGTTTCTTATTGCCCTTTATTTTTCTCTGTAATTTACTCACACGCTGGGTTTCTCATATGAGAGAAGCCATGTAATATTTAAGATGTGTGTCTGATTTATTTTCGCTTAACATTATGGTCTCAAGGCACATCCCTTTTTTACTTGAATAGATGTCTTTCCAAAAATTTGCCAAGTAGCTGGGTGTGGTAGTGCATGGCTATAATCCCAGCATTCAGGAGGCTGAGATGGGAGGATCGTTGGGGGTTCCAGACCAGCCTGGGTTACACAGTGAGGTCAGTGTCAGTCTGAGCTGCATAGCAAGACTCTGTCTCAAAAAGACCAAAAAAAAAAAAAAAAAAAAAAAATCAACCAACCAAGAAATCAAACAAACAAACAAACAAACAAAAAGTGTAAAGAATCTTGGACCTGACCTTCACAACTTTGAGACTAGGAAGGAAGGCTAACTCCAAACTTTACAAGCAGTACCTAGTATCTTGAGGCTTTTCAACCGGCCAGGAGGTAACAGCTTTTATTTACTTGTAAGAATTCTGGACAATAGGGACACTATGAACATTCTCAAAAGTATCATGTCAGTCAAACTCAGCATTTATAATTATAACATATAATAAAGAGAAAAGATGTGTGTTGAATTTATGTGATGATATTCATATGAAAATAAGAATCCTTTACAACATTCCTAATGTAAATATTTGTTTCAAATTGACCTAGTAGTCTCTTTCATAGAGTTAGCACTCTTCTGCTTTATTTTACCCCAGTCTCAGGCTGCCAGAAGTCAGGTTTGCCACCTGTGCACAGGAGGATTGTGTACTCGCTGATGTTTCCTGGTGCTTGTCGCTAAGTACGTTCGCTGCTATAGGAAGCTGCAAAAATTAATGAACAGATTACTTGATTTCAAGGATGGCAGCATTCTTGCCTTGTGGAGAGCCTGACCAGAGGGCAGGAAATTATGAAAAATAACAAGTCCTGTAGTCCCAGCAGTCTGGGAGTCCAAAGATAGAAGGTCACAAACTCCAGCCCATGCTGGGCAAGACTTTTTCTGAAAGTGAAAGTAAGTAAAAAAATTTATTTTAAAAAGGAGCTGGGAATGTAGCTTGGTGAGAAGACTGTGTTCAGTCACCAGAAACACACACACACACACCCACAGGCACACACACACGCACACTTTTTTGTTTTGAACTAAGCTCCTTCACTAAGCATCAAGAGACCGAGCCACTACAAACATGAGCACTGACCACAATATGTTGTTTTTAATTCTTTCAGGAAGAAACCCAGAAAGGGAAAATCTGGGTTGAATGGAATTTCTAGTTTTAGGTTTTTGAGGAATCTCCACACTGATGTCCACAGTGTTGCAACAGTCTCTACTCCCGCCAATGGAGGAGAAGAGTCCTGTTTTTCCCTGACACTCCTCCAGCATTTGTTACTGGTTGATTTCTTGTAATAGCTAAAATCTTGGAAACAGCCCAAATGCTTATCAACGGATAATGGATACAGAAGATGTGCTTTCTTTTTTTTTTTTTTTTTTTTTTTTTAAATACAGGGGAGTACTAGTCAACCATAAAGAAGATAAAATTGAGACATTTGTGTAAAAAGGGATGCCTCTTGATGCCATACTCTTAAGTGAAATACATTAAACACATGAATAAGTATTGAATTTTTTCCTCCTGGTTTGAGAAACCAAAAGTGTAAATAATGACCAAAATGTATACTAGATATTATCAAATAGGAAGATAATGTTCAAATGGGAAAGAAACTTCAGGGCCTTGGGAGATCAAGAAATAGAAAAGGAAAAAATGAAAACAGAAGAAAAGTCTTGGAAGCAAACCTTTTGTAAATAGGGAGGGGACTAGGGTTTAAGGTAGGGTAGAAGAATGGGAGAAAATGAATTAAGCTATGCCATGAATTACATGAGGTACAAATTCTCTATGATGAATGTGGTTGTTATGAATATTTAAAGCATACCAATAAAATTAATTAATAAAAAAGAGTTGGCTCACGCCTGTAATCCCAGCACTTGGGAGGCTGAGGCAGGAGGATTGGTGCGAGTTTGAGACCAGCCTGGGCTACAAAAGTGAGCGCAGGACCAGCCTCAACTGTATTGCGAGACCCTGTCTCAAAAAGACAAAAAAAAAAAAAAAAAAAAAGAGACCAGGCTAAAAATCTAAATGATGTCATGTTCTTATTCCAGTTACCAGAATAAAGCTAAATTTTTCATCCCATTTTCTGAGAAATCAGAAATGACTGACAGCTAAATTTTCCCAACTGGGCAGTTTTATTTGACATGCTTTAATGTTAACCAGCTTTTCTTTGTTTTATTGGCCTGTCTTACTGTGAAAAGAACTTTAAGACAACTAGTCCACTGTGTGTGTGTGTGTGTGTGTGTGTGTGTGTGTGTACATGTGTGTGTTTCTGCTTATTTTTCTAGTCCTCTGTAAAACTGAACTCAATTGTTCAAAGTAGCAGAATACTCAGTGTATTTTATGGACCCAATGTGTTGCAGGAATCTAGAATTGAAAATTAAGCCCTCTAAGCGTGGTAAGCTAAAATATAACAATAAATAAGAAAGAAGTTTATGGTTTAACAAGGGAAGGAAAATGACAATTAAGCAGGCCATGAAAACGTAGTGTGATTTGTGATATGGCAGTTAGGACATCTTCAGAATTCTTTGGCTATCAGTGGCTCCAACACAGAATGAAGAAGTCCTCCCCAAGGAGGTGATTTATGAGCTAGCTCTAAAATATAATGAGGAGAAAACACATGGTGCTGGTCACGTGGTACTGGGAAAGGGAGGGCAGCTTTCCTGGTAAAGAGCACTCAAGGTGCCTTAAAACTCTTATTTGAACATGCGTTTAGAGTTAATGTTAGATGCTGCTGGAGAGGACAGTCTCTTAAATTTCTTTACACCTGATGATCAATTGCATTGATTACCACTTCTTCCAAACTATCTTTCCAAGAGTAGTGAACATATGGGGAGCTTTGCAATGTGGAGATAGTATCTTCCTCTGGAACAAAGAGCAAGTCTATTTATTGTACAGTATGATGTTGTCACCTCTTTGGTAGCAGCAGACTTATTGCCCAGGATAAAAATATTCAGTGTTGTTAAACTTAGAATTTTTCTTCTGTAGCTCAACCCCACAGACAAATAAGTATTGCACAGCTCTCTGCATGTTGTCCTGTGCAAAGTGGGTCTCAGAGAACTATTTAAAATGTTGTTAACTGCACTTTCTTGGTATTTGTATGGTAGATGCTATAAAATAATGAGAAAGCAGATTGAATGTGCTCGTAGGTGAGGGGCTTCTTGTGTGTCGTCTTCACTAGCACAGCTGGGCCTGTACGCAAGCAAATATGTCGAAGGGACCTTCAGGGAATTGATCTTGGCACTACCTACCTTGTGTGGGTGTCTTCCAGTAGGGAAAAGTGGAGATAATTGCCAATGATCAGGGAAACTGAACCACTCCAAGCTATGTCGCTTTCACTGACATTGAATAACTGATTGGAGATACTGCAAAAAATCAAGTGGCTATGAACCCTACCAACACAGTTTTTGATGCTCAGCATCTGATTAGGCATAAATTTGATGATGCTGTTGTCCAGTCTGATATGAAGCACTGGGCCTTCCTTCCTGGTGGTGGAAGATGCAGGCAGGCCCAAGATTCTAGTAGAATACAAAGGAGAGACCAAGACCTTCTACCCAGAGGAGCTGTCTTCTATGGTGCTGACCAGGATGAAGGAGATTGAGAAGCTTATCTAGAGAAGACTGTTACCAATGCTGTGCTCACTTTGCCAGCTTACTTTAATGACTCTCAGCATCAGCCAAACAAAGATGCTGGGACTATTTCTGGTCGTAATGTACTTAGAATTATCGACAAACCAACAGATGCTATTGCTTACGGCTTAGACAAAAAGGTTGGAGCTGAAAGAACTGTGCTGATTTTTGATTTAGGAGGTGGGACTTTTGATGTGTCAATCCCCACTATTGAAGATGGGATTTTTGAAGTGGAATCTACAGTTGGAGACATCCACTTAGGGGGAGGAGAATTTGACAATCGGATGGTCAAGCATTTTATTGCTGAATTCAAGTGCAAGCAGAAGAAGGACATCAGTGAGAACAAAAGAGCTGTCTGCTGTCTTTGTATTGCATGTGTGTGAGCTAAGAGAACCCTCTCTTCCAGCACCCAAGCCAGTACTGAGATTGATTCTTTCTATGAAGGAATTGACTTCCCACTTCCATTACTCATGCTTGATTTGAAGAACTGAATGCTGACCTGTTCCGTAGCACTCTGGACCCTGTGGAGAAGGCTCTTTGAGATGCTAAATTGGACAAGTCTCAGATCCATGACATTGTCCTGGTGGGTGGCTCTCTCTGTGTCCCCAAGATCCAGAAGCTATTGTAGGACTTCTTCAGTGGAAAAGAATTGAATAAGAGCATCAACCCTAATGAGGCAGTTGCTCGTGGTGCAGCTGTGCAGGCAGACTGGAGACAAGTCTGAAAATATTCAAGATCTGTTGCTCCTTCCTTAGGGCCCACCACTGAAGAAGTTAATTAAGCCAAACCAACCCTAAGTAACAAGTATAGCATTCTTCCACAACCAATAAAATTGAAGGACTTAAATTTGTAGCAAATCCTGTGGCAGTTATTAAAGTTGAGATGCTATAGTAAAATACTGGGCATTCTCAATACTTGAATAATAGAACATGTACACAGGGAAACATAGTATTGCATTTTAAGCACTGTACTATAAGTGGAAATGCAATGTTTTCAATAAAAATGTTTAAATTGGCACCGTAAACAAATAAGGAGAAAGCAAAGAAAAGGAAAAACCCTAGGGTATAGATTCAGATAAACTGATAGACAAGCTAGTGTGAGTTACATTTTTTATAGCTGCTACAGTTATATTTTTATAACAAGTTTTTTAAAGTAGTAAAATAAGAAGGTCATACTCAGCCAAAGACAAGAGAGGGGAGCAGGTATTGGACATTTTAGAAGTAAAGAGAACAAAGCTACTGGAGAATGCAGACTGATGCCTAAGGGAAAAAAAAAAAAGATACACAGAGTTCTGAAAAATGTCACCAGATTGCCTATCGATAAAGAACTGGTACATTTATGGAAGACGTTCTGGTGAGGACACACAACTCCATCCTGAAGACTTGGTGGCCTTAGAGCCATGGTACACTGGCAGGTCTTAGTGTCTGTGTTTTACTGTGAACTCTTTGATTGCTACTCTCATTGCTTAGCTCTATTTCTGTGGGCTTGAGAGGGCTACTGCTCCTGTAGCCTATCTTTCTGTACACCATGGGCTATGGCAGTCTTCCAAGTTGAGGCACATCCCTGATCTCACTGGCAGATGGGAGTAGAAAACAGACCACCTAGCTCTGCACAGATGTAGGGTGCAAGGTCAGGGGAGTCAAGTGGGCTGCTGATATTAATGGTAGCAATTTGAGATCCAGCATCCTCAGACAACTTCGCGTGCATGATCTGTCTTCTAATCGCAGAAGGTGGAATAACCATGCACTTGTCTGAGATTGCTGACCATGTGCTTGTCTGAGCTTGCTGCTGCTTGAACTTTCAGCTGGCCTACAACTGGCCTACAGCTCTTCTGCAATTGCCTATGCCCTTTTTCCCAACCAGCACTGAGGAAGGGGAATCCAGAAACCATGAAGTGCAGTTGTGCTATGACTTCTGGTTTCTAGAGTAGATCAGTCTTTTATCTATCTATCTATCTATCTATCTATCTATCTATCTATCTATCTATCTATCTATTTATATTTTCTTTGCTATTTTAGGACAGGGACTATGGGATCTATAGGGTCTCATTATGTAGATTGGACTCACAGTGATTTGCCTGTGTCCAGCATCCCACGAACTGGGATTGTAGGAGTGGGCAACCATGCCCAGTTTAAATCACAGTCTTAGCCAGCCCTAGGGATGGGGCTTGCATGGCATGCTTTGAATTGAACTCCTAGCCCCTATGCTTGCCTAAGCAAGCATTTCAATCCACTGAGCTATTTGGCCATCCCTTAGAGTAGATCAGTCTTGAACAATGAACCTCTTCCCAAATTGTCTTCTTGTTAATTTTGCCCATGCGTGGTGAGAACTTTAAAGGATTACTCCTCAAACTTCAGCTGCCATGTCAAAAGAGCCACTTTCAGAGTAAAATTCCACATTGTGTTTTCAATTTAGAATAGCTGGGCTTTTCTTGGAGCAAACACTACTGTCCATCTCCCACCAGAGGTACCAACACTTACCCTGTGCTTGTGGAAGCAGGACCCTTTGGAGAAGCCAGGGTTAGCATTTTATACTGTTTGCTTATTTTCTCTGATTTTTTTTTTCAGTTTCTCCTGCTTTTCTATGATTTCTAGTTTTCCTGTCACTTCATTCTGATTCCATTTCATTTTGCTAAGTTGTTGTTTTCCAGGTGGCTAGATTTGGGGTCCTACAGACACCCTGATATGCTGTTGGCCTCTTCTGCTTTCTACTGTTCCCAAGAAGTTGTTTTCTTATTGATAATCTTTTCCAGCATTGATGTCCTTAAAGATGATGCATTTGAACTGGATCATTTAGACAGGTTGTAAATGAAAAATTATAGTTTGTACCCAAATTTTAAATCTAAATCCATAAAACTAAAACAAATTAATAAAACAGACGCCATTGGCAATTTAATGGGCTTATAAGAGCAGATATGAGGATATTAGCTATGTCAATTAATTTCATGATTTTTTCATTTGCATTTCAGGTATTATTATTAACATGCATCTCATAAAAGTCTCTCCTAATATTAATACAAATATTTCCTTAAAATGGAATGTAACACCTCAAGAGGTCAGCATTCTGTCAAGGCCACTCTGCTTTCAATCAACATGTTCGAATCTCATGAATATCTTGGTGGGCGGATTGTGTGATTGAGACTGATTAGCTTCCCTGTCAATATTTCAACCATGAGGCAGATAGAAACTTTCTTCGATTGTGTATCTTTCAAAGCGTGGCGCTGAAAATCTGAGGGTAGAAGAAGGTTGTCTGGAATTCTGTGTAAGTAAGGGTTTGAACCTCTAACTGGGGTACCTAGTTATTTTATCTTGAATAAAGTTTTTTTTCATTTTGAAGTTATAAAAAGGCTCTTTTTTCAAAGAAGGAAAAATAAGGGATTAAAATATAAGCAGACTAACTTTAGAGACCAATCTGAAGAAAGGCAATGGTTTGCCTAAATAATAATGCATGTCCGTATCTTGCTGAGGGCAGTGGAATAGGTTATTAAGAGATGGAAGAAAATATCTCAAGAAGGTCTGAGAGAAATAAGATTTATGAAGGCAAAAAAGGAAAACATTAAGGTCACCTATAATTTGCTAGAAAAGAAATGAGCATGGGTTCAACAGGATTACCTGGGAAAATCCCACCAGGGGTGTGAACTTGACATCAGTATTATGTAGCAAATCCCAGGACGTGTGTACTCAACAACAGCATTACTCAGAAAAAACTTCTGAGGGTCGTTGTATACTCTATAAGAGCTGTTCCCAGCATGAACATGATGGCGGTGAGTGCTGACCAATGTGCCTGCTTGAGGGAGCCAGTGCAGGAGCTGAACTGCCAAAGACAGCACTCCACGAGGCTTCTTCTGTGCATAAGTATTGCAGGGAATGAGTTTTACTGAATAAAGTCCACAGTAGTGACATCATTAGCTTAGTTTGTTCTGTTGTACAACCAGTCTTCCAAGGACTGGCTCACTTAGTCTATGGGCAGGTGGGCAGTATCTGCACACAGCACTACTTTGCCCTGTTCCCAGTAATCCTCAAATAATACTCATTCTGACATTGCAATTTCTTGTCACTGACATTGTTCCATTGACTTGGTGAGAGTCTTCTGAACACACAAGGTATGTTTGAGGGACATGACACCCAGGGCTCTGGTATTCCTGAGCGATGTTGCAGAACACTGTACTGATATAGTCAATTGGCACTTTTTGGTCATTAATTCAATGAATGTTGTTAAAGTTTGCCAAATTACATCATCTTGGTTACAATATTTTCAAATTCATCAATACGGAGAAGTTTTTAGAAGCCAAGGAGACTGTGTAATAAAGATATTATTAAGGAGGTTAATGGTCAGCTGTGAAAACAAATCAAATTCTCAACCTATGTAGTAAGCTTTCTTTTTTTTTAATTTTTTTATTTTATTTATTTATTTTTTTCTTGTTTCAGAACCTTTGTTTGTTTTTATTCACTCATTTTTATGGCCGGCTCAGCCCATCCTGAGGGCAGGGCTGGCGCGGCATGTGGTGCCGGGGATCGAACCGCGGTCCCTGAAGCCACCCAAGCTTTCCCAAGCAGGCGCTTTAGACCACTGAGCCATCCCACCGGGCCCCGTAAGCTTTCTTTATGAGACCATAACTATGAGGTAGATAACATATGTTATATATTTCTCTTTTTGAATAATCCTTAATGCTGAGAAAGTTTGATTAGAGTCTATTTTATTACAAATGGATTTGGCTGCCATTGTAGGGTGAGCAGATATTTTCTTCTTCTTCTTCTTTTTTTTTTTGTCTTTTTGAGACAGGGTCTCGCTATGCAGTTCAGGCTGGCCTTGAGCTCACTTTTGTAGCCCAGGCTGGTCTCGAACTCGCACGGATCCTCCTGCCTCAGCCTCCCGAGTGTTGGGATTACAGGCGTGTACCACCACGCCCGGCTTTTCTTCTGCATATTATAATTTTTTTAAAAAGTTTGATTACGTAAACTATACTGCTATTGATAGATAAAAGTTAAGTCATGGTTATATCTTAGCCCTAAATGTAAAAATTAGGTCTTAAATGAGATTATGGAGCCACAGAGGAAATTGATCAACAGCATATAGTGTGCCCAAGGAGAGTCACCTAGAGAGAAAACATCTCTCAGGCTTTCACAGACAACAAATTGATCAAGCAATGGCTGTGATTCATCCAGGTGGCTGACACTGACAAAAGATCTACGAACTGCTGTACATGGTTTCAGGGTAAATCCTGAGGGGACCTGACTGACCTTATCAGATGCCAAAGTTGCATTTTTAGTTATATAGTTTTTGCTTTAACTTGGTCTTAATCATCCAGCAGAAAAGTATAGCTACGAGCTGTAAAGAGTACTACCATATTAATATGTTGAGCTGTAAAAGACTCAAGTCAACAACTTCTGACAATTTCCAGGTGTGCTGATAAACCAATACTATATGTATTATTAGAACATTTTGGGTTATTTTGCTGAATTCAAGTACCTACAATCTTTAGACTGGCTTCAAGTATGAAAAAGTCCTTTAAAGACTCCTCCAAACACAGCTTCTCTAACCACAGTGGTACACCCATCTCTGACAAAACAAAATGAAAAAGGGAGTATGTTTTGAGTCACAAAGCTAGGAAATCAATCAAATATCTGGTGGTGGGACTTGGTCCAGTGCCTAAAGAAAGTAAGCTACCTCACTCCTGAGATGAACATCCTGTCTGGTTAAGGTTAGCTATCAGTTGTTAGGCAACCTGGTAATATATATGTATATATATATACATATATATATATATATATATATATATGTATATACATATATATAATATATGATATTATATATATATGTATATTGACAGTTAGGATGGATATATAGCTACTTTCTCTTAATTCACTGTGAACAAACGTTTGTACTAATATTGTTTAGACAAGATATGTCTGCATCTTGTCTTCTAAAGAACTACTAAGAAGACAACAGTATACAATATATTAATTATTGTAACTGTCCTACTAACTTTATTTGAAACTGTTTCATTGATATTTTATCTTTATTTTCTAATTAAAATGAATAAAAATTAGATCTTACATCAAATTGGAACTTAAGGAGACTTGTAGATACTCAGAGGTAAGAAAGCATAAACCAATAATTGTGCATGTCTTTTCAAATCACAGGATGTTTATTACCAAAAACTGGATTTAGACCAAGGAGTTATTGACAATATTGAAAGCAGTATTAAGTTGCCAGTATAGTGAAAATTCCCTACAATAAATGTGGTGATTTTGTATGTCTAAATTGTACCACTCAACTTCAAATAAGGAAAAATAAATATTGTTTTTCAAGTTCCAAAATTTTAACCCAGAAAAAACAAAGTCAATTAAGAGCAAACAAGACTAAATTTCATTCTGAAGGCTTTGGGTTGATTCATGTATATATCATGATATTATCTTTCTATCTACTGTGCTTAATTTTGAAGGATTTTAAAGAACATTCTATTGTTAATCTCTCAGTGGATTGACTGATCAGATGGTGAGGTATAACATTTTGGGTTTCTTCATCCAGGACATATAGCACAGACTTACATCGCTTGGCTAGTTTTCACTACCTGACACAAACATTTCCACTGCATTTCACAAAAGTTTTCATTTTTCTCTTGCTTGGAATATCAAGTTTCTGAGTTTTGTTTACAAATTCTGTAAGACATTATAAAGGAGTTGTGCATGTTTATGGTAAGACTGCATACATTGTACAAATTTTTGACATACTTTATTATGTCTCAGAGTCTGAGTGAAGTAAATCAGAGCCCTAAACCAGAGGAGCAATACCCAGTAGTTATGGAAATGCGCAATTAATATCATGCAGTGTCAGTTGGTAGGTCTTGAAGCATATTACGCTGTTACTCTGACAAAATATCTGACATAATAAATTTATAAGCAGGAAGGGATTTTTTGTCTCATGGTTTTGGACTTACCTACTTGGTGATGCGGCCTTTTGGCCTGTGGCAAGTGCATATGATGGCAGACAGCATGGTTGGTGGCACCTAGGACACAAAGAGGCAAACAGAGGAGAAGCTGGCATCTCAGCATTCCAGGGATGTGTCTCCAATGACCAACTTCTAACATCCCTCTCCTAATGAGTCTTTCATCTCAAGAGTGTCACAGCTTGGGAACCAAACTTTCAGTACATAAAACTTCAGAAGCCATCAAAAGTCTAAACTGTATTATAAAGGGTGAGAGTCTCATGGTTGTGAAAGTACTTTTATCCCCAAAGCCAGAGTGACACATTTCATTTAAATCAGTGGTTCTCAACCTTTCTAATGCTGTGACCTTGCAATACAGTTCCTCATGTTGTGGTGACCCCAAACCAAAAAAATAATTTTGGTGGCTACTTCAAAACTATGATTTTGCTATGGTTATGATTTGGAATGGCTTTAGGCGACCCCTGTGTTTTGGTGGTTTGACCCCCACTGGGGTCGTGACCCACAGGTTGAGAATCGCTGATTTAAATCTAAGCATGATGTGATTCTGGTCACTTTCCTGAAACCGAGGGTGATTGAGGCAATAAGTTCATAATTGTGTGAGGTGAACTTCAATCTTCAACAATAACTGTCCAGGAAAAGGGTTACTTCTATTATCACTCAAGAGATGGGTTTGATTCCTTACAGTAGGAACTTAAAATTAGATAATTTACTTCCTACCATTAGAGCCACATTTTTGGCCAGGCAAGGATCATCTTCAACTTCATCCTCATCATTGTCATGGTTGTAGTTCATTGATGCATATTAAAGCCCAGAGAGAATTCAAAGTCTGTTTGGGTGCTTCCAAAGGTCCAGAAGTCTTAAATTCTTGATTGTACTTCACTCACAACAAGAGATGTAACATTGGTACCAGAAATACACTCAGAAATATTAATATAATTCACCAACGTATCTCACAAATAGGCAGTAATCGAATACCTCTCTTGTGGGCAATTTTGTGTGCCTGTGTGTGTGTGTGTGTATTTTCAAGGGTTACTCTTCAAGATCTTTGAGATCACCAAAGATACCTCTTATAAGTACTAGAGAGTCTTCATATATTTTATATGTAGATTTATTTCAACAACTTTTTTTTATCTTTTTATTTTTTTCTTGTTTCAGAACCTTTGTTTGTTTATTCACTCATTTTTATGGCCAGCTCAGCCTGCCCCAAGGGCAGGGCTGGCGCAACATGTGGTGCCGGGGATCGAACCGCTGTCCCTGAAGCCACCCAAGCTTTCCCAAGCAGGCGCTTTAGACCACTGAGCCATCCTGCAGGGCCCCTCAACAACTTTTTGATAGGAGCATATGATAGAGATTTCTAACTATGTTTGATAAGGCACTTTAATTGTAGACTAAATAGTATCAGTAATAGTGAGTTAAACGTGGATATACAGTGAAAAGTTTTGGTTAGATTATGTCTTAAAAATGTTGATGAAAGCCTGCAAGATAGCTCCGTGGACTAAGTCCCTATTTAGGCAAGCACAGGGACAGAGGTTCCTGGCACCATATGTTGCACTGGCCCCACCCTCAGACCTGGCTTTGTGGTGCATGCCTGTAATCCCAGTGCTGGAGAGGCTAAAAACAGGAAGATAACTATGAATCCAACCTGCATAGTGAGACCCTGTACCAAATACATTTTAAAAAGTTGATGAAATATCTGTAAGTTTTACAAAATGTTTGCCTTTTTTTTTCTTTTTTCTTTTTTTTTTTGGTGCTGAGGACCAACTCAGTGTTTCCAGTTTGCTAGGAAATTTTTCTACTATGGGACTAAACCTCCAATTCCATAAAATGTTTGTCTTTCTACTTTTGTCATCCATCATATGGGTCATAATCTATTTTTGGTCTCATGAAAATCATATAATGTAAACATAAAGAACATAAATAATAATCTGCTTCACATTTTACAGGTGCCTGAAGTTGTGGAAGGTACATTTAGACTTAAAAGGCTTATCTTAGATTAATTTTGTATAATCTTAAGCTTTCATCTTTGAGGTATGAAAAGTGAAATATTAGATGTTAATGTACTGAGATCAATAGGAAGAATTGTCAGACAATTAATGTTACCAATTTCACATAAACTTCATTAGATACTTAAAATAGATTACTAGTTATATTGATTTGGATGATGATTTATTTCCAATAGGTTAGTTTCATAGAATTGAAATAAATCTTCATAAGCTCATTCTGTTGCAGTTAATATTTTTAACATTATTATCTTGTTATTATAAATTTAGTTTAAAAGTTAAACTTGAGTTTAGAAATTATTTTTACAGTCATAATATGAAATATTTAAGGTTGAATTATCATCAAGGGCTCCTCTACTCAAAATCAGAAGCCTACAGAATAAGAATGCACTTGGGATGTGTTCTAGTATGCACTGATTTATCAGTATTTGATGAACACTTCATGTAAATGCTTTTAAAGAATGTACAAAGTGGCTGTGACTAAGTACTTCAGGCTGGAAATGAATGAGTTCTCTCTTTGTTGTCCAACACCCCTTGGACTTATGGTTTGAGACCTTAAAGAGCTGTCTTTTCCTTGAATCTAAAAATAATGCCACACTATCAAAATTTGTAATAAGCAAATTTATAAATGTTTGTTGAAATTAGCTAGCTGAAAATCAGTGAGAACATTCAATCAAATATCCAACATTGAAACATCAAAAGTCTCCATCTTTTGAAGATTTTGGAGAGTTATATCTATTGAAAAATTGCTTGCAGAGATGCATAGAAATTTATAGATAATAAAATACATAAATGAACGAGTTAAGCTGTTGGAATTCAAACTGTATGTAAGATTCAGTTTGAAATTATAGAATTGCTTTGGGACAAGTTGATTTGGATGAAGCTCTCATTTTTATTGGTGAATTAAAATTCTACAAGAGTAGAATGATGCTTGAGAAGGTCTATAATTTTGCAAGATCTAAATTTTGTAAAACATCTAAAACAATCATAAGCAGATATAACTTGCTTGACAAACTTTCCATCTTAAATGTTTGTTAAAGATAAATCCTCTGACACTACAGACAGGAAAAAGAAGATATGCTTGTGAAAATATTGATGAGGAAAACTGCTCATTGAATTTAAAATTACAAAAATTGAGAATGACCTCCATTTATCAGAATTTGCATTCTCATCAATTAACCTAGATATATGGAGAAATATAATCTTAGCATAAATATTTGACTGCAAATATTAATTTTAAATTGTCTCATGATTACTTTGAAAAGTTTTAGGTAGTTGTACGAAAATTAAATAACAAAAATTCAAAATACAGTATCTAAAATTGTTAATAATATAGTAAAAGAAAATACAATTAGAAACCAATTAAATTACATATTTACCAGTAATATTTATGCTGCTTACATTATTTTTAATATTTTCATAATCAAGAATAGTTCCCCTTTATTATATTACCTGTTTACTACTTTTATACATATTTTTTGAAAGTAGTTTTAAAATAAAGTATTTTAATTTGATTACATAGTGGACTATAGTTCAATAAATACATATTAGTTTGAATGCTTATATTAGTCAGATATTTTGAAACAATTCACTTTTACAGTTGTTTTACTTTGAGCAGTAGCTGATATGGTTCTTCTAATGCATGATGGAAAATAAAAGGAAAATCAAATTAAAGTGGGAGGCAGAAAGCAATTACAAATGATACTGAGGTTGTGGTACAAAGTTTGGATTCTGTGGGAGAGATGGAGTAGAAAAGAGCCACTCTGGGGGCCACCGAGATATCTCAGCAGACTAAAAGGCTGCTTAGGCAAGCTTAGGCAGAGTGCAGGGGCCATAACTCCCTCCCTGGGCATCACATGCTACACCAGCCCTAACCCCATGGTGGGCTGAGCTGGCCACCAAAAACAAAAATAAACAAAAAACAGAAAGAAAACAGCCACTTCTTACAATGCAGGATGCAGGAAATTGAATTAAAATGAGTGTACACCATGCCCTGGCACATCAGGTTCTATTTTGAACATAAAGATAATAGCAATAATTAAAATATTCCTCCATGGTCTAGTTGGTTGCAGAAATCATACACGTAAGTTAATGAGAATTTGAGTGAGAGTATGCTTTTCCCGAAAGTTTCTTGTGCATTTTTAAGCCTACTGTATCACCGTGTTGAACTGCCAACATCTCATCAGTGTAGTGATCTGTATAACTTACGGTAGCTTTGCAGATCTGTGTGGGTCGTGCAATGGCTTTGCAGTCTACCATACAGCTTCAGACACTCATCCACACCTGCAGTTCACCATCCTCTCTGCTTTCTCTATTTAGCTCACTGAACCAAACTGTTTGAAAATTCTTTTGCCTTGGATTTTCACATTAGTATCTTTCTCACTCAGATGTTTGCCTCTGTCTCTGCTAAGGTTTAGGATGGCCTGGACATACATGAAATGCTAATCTTTCTCCAGTAATACTTCAGCCAATATTTTGGCATGATGTAGGCTTAACTGATCCATACGATGTTACCGACATTTGGGGTGCAAAACAAAAGTTTAAGTAGGTAGAAGTTTCCCCTTTTTTTCCTTGCCCTAATTTTCGCTCCTCATTTACTGTCACCTTTATTGCCAGTCTCTGTCTCTGTCTGTCTGTCTGTCTGTCTGTCTGTCTGTCTGTCTGTCTCTTTCTCTCTCTCTGTCTCTTTCTCTCTCTCTCTCTCTCTCTCTCTCTCTCTCTCTCCTCTCCTCTACTTATTCTCCTGTGTACAGGCAGTACTATAATATTCTTTGGTACAAATAATTTTTGTGATTTTTAAGACTAGATTTTTCTATTTAGCTTTATATGTGATATAAAGTGTGACGAGCACTTTCTGCCTGTCAGATCATTTTCCTGAGCTTCTATTCACAAACTCAGTTACTTCTTCAAGTGACATATCAATTGGATGCTATTGTTATCATTTTATAAATTAGCTGTTACCAATTTTAAATAATTTCCCCATTACCACACAGATAATGAATGGTCCAGTAAGAATTTGAACTTACACAGCTTTTACTCTCTACCATTCTCCTTTTTTTAACATGTAGTTTGTGTGAAATGCCTGATTTAAAAAGAAAGTGAAACAAAACAAAATACAGTAGAACTAAATAGAGCAGAAGCAGTTATCTAAGCAAATGGGCACTAAGTTAATAATTACTTATTTGATATAAATAAGAAAGTGTCGAGTTTAAAACATTGTCTGGAAAATATCTAAAGGTCCCAGAGAAGCTTCAAAATGGTGTACAACTCTGTGGAGTATCATTTTTTTTTGTTTGTTTGTGTGTGTGTATATTGTACAGGGTTTGGAAGCATAAATTTTTTGGAAGAAGCTGTATCAAACAATATAGGTAAGAGGGGAAATTTGGGAATATGTCCAGTCCCTCAGTAACATAACCAACAGAAAGAAAGGAGGAAAGGAAATCTGCCCCATCTATATCTGAGACACACGTCAGTGGGGACCTTTGCTCAAGGTCCTAATGATCTGGGTAAATGGACAGAGAGAAGCTCTGAAGGATCAGACACCCCTGTAGCAGGGTCTTGCAGAGGCAGCCTGACTTCCTCCTGGAGGCATGCCAGGGGCTCTGTCTCTTTTCATCCGTACTCAATCTTCACTGGGACAGCAGGGAATTTTGACATGATTGTTGCTGACAACATACTTATCATAATCATCAGGGATCAGACCCTGACTGTGATAATATGGCAATTTTATCACATTTTTTAAAAAATCATATCCAAACATTTCTAATATGGGCAATGTTTTGCTAATATAGGGTCATATAAGATTCCAAGGATACAATAAATGTTTCTAATAGGTGATTGCATATGCTAGAAAGCAGATTGATATAAGTGTTAACAGTTTTAATATAGGATATTCAGTAGATTCAAATGAATAAGCATGATAACTAACTGTATGGCAATTTAATTTTGAGCCTTACAGGATACAAATATTTTGAGCTCTTATAACTGGACAAGTGAAAGAAATGTGAAATGAGGATTTTCCAGATTAAGTTAAAAAAAAAACCTGTTTCTTATGATCCAAGTTGATAAAAAATTTTGCTTTGCAATAATTAGCCTATAAAAGCTTAAAATGATGGCAGTAGCTGCTGGGGTATAGCAAATAATATTAGCCTAAGTGTTTTTACTACTTAAGAAAACTCGAGAAGGAAAAGCCTTAAGTAAGTGGGATTATAAAATTATAGAAAATTTAAATGCTTCTATGGGCAAAAATCTAGTCACTGATTTTCATTCACATATTCTTTCATGATCTAAGACAAGTCATATGTTCATCTTATTTTTAATATTTTCATATTGAAGAATAGTTTCCCGCCTTTAGTACATACCTGTGTATTACCTTTATATGTAAAACTTTGTTTTTGCAAGTATTTTTACCAAGATTAGCTTGCAGTGATGGGCTAGGAATCAACTTACAGCAGAACATGATCACACTTCACAATACAGTGTTTGCAAAAACTGGTAGGTCCATCCAGTTTCTGTAGGAAAAAATATAATGTAGAGCTAGAGACTCATGGCTTATGGTTTTTGGACCTGAGAATAGCACTTAAAGGTGCCATGATAGAAAAACCTCAGGGCCAGAGAGATAACTCAGTGGATTAAGTGCTTGCTCAGGCCAGTGCAGGGACTGGGATTTGATCCCTGGCACCACATGCCATGACAGCCAAGCCCCCACATGTACTAAGCCTGCGATTGCATTTGGGCCTGATGGTGCATACCTGTAATCCCAGTGTTAGAGAGGCTGAATAAAGAAAGATCACTATGAATTCAGGCTGCGTAGTGAGACCCTGCACGCATACACACACACACACACACACACACACACACACACACACACCAGAAAGAAAGAAGGAAAGAAAGAAAGAAAGGAAGGAAGGAAGGAAGGAAGGAAGGAAGGAAGGAAGGAAGGAAGGAAGAAAAAAGAAAAGAAGCTTCTCCATGCCTGAGGAATTCTGAAAAATGGAAACTGCTGATGGTAAGATAGGATTACACTTTTCTCTCCTATGTGTCATTGTTGAGACCACCAAGATCCACCTTCACCATCCAGTAGTATAGCTACAGGTCTCTAGTGAGCATCTGAAGTGCAGCCAGCCCTTATTGAAGTATGTGGAAGCATTACATTAGATTTGAAGGTTTGTACAAAAGAATAATATATATATATATATATAATTATATATATTATATATAATATATATATAATATATAATATATATATATTATATATAATATATATAATATATATATAATATATATATATATATATATATATATAATTTATATGACGAAATGATAATATCTAAAAAGATTGGGTTAAATATATTTATTATTAAAATAATGTTACCTGTTTATCTTTCATTTTTGGTGTATCTACTAGAAAATTTAATTTGAATAAATAGTCACTATATGTGATTCATACATGCGTTTTGGGCAGTGTTGAGCTAGGCTTTGTGCCTCCTTTATTTATTATTTTATGAGTGAGAAAAAGAACATTTTATGACTTAAAAAGTTCTTGTGCTAGGATCCAGATGCATAGAAGCAACAAGACTTAGCTACTTGTATGTCTAGGGGGAGAGTGTACGCTTAGGTATGATTATGACTAGATGAGTAACTGTATCTAATTTGGGGGTGATATTTTACCAAGTATGACTAGCATCACCCTAAAGATTTCCTGAAAACATGATTTTATCAGTCACCACACTAATACTTAACCTCTATTTCCATCTTTTTGGCTCCTGTATTTATCATAATTTAATATAATATCAAATTGTCAGAAGATTATTCGTTTTCAGTTTTAAAGAGAGAAAAAAAGCAATAAAAATGATACAGAATTTCAAAACAAGATGCTAGGAAATTAACAATGTCTATTATGTATTACCATCAAAATAGTTGCTCAGTTTATAAGATATAGGCATATTAAACTGATCAAACAATATAAGCACTAGCTATTCCTTTTCAGGAGCTAATAGTCATTAGTAGTACAATTATAGAGAGAGAGAAAGAGAGAGAGAGAGAGAGAGAGAGAGAGAGAGAGAGAGAAAGAGAGAGAGACAGAGAGACAGAGGCAGAGACAGAGACTTCTCCATCATCCAAGTTGTTATTTCCTTTTGCTCACTGTCTTTCCCTTCTAAAGTATCTATTGTACTTTTCTTTTTACTCTTTTAGTTTCTTACTCTAGAGAGACAGTACTATACTTACACCTGAAAGTCTGATTTATTTTACTCATGATTATGGTCTCTGTTTGCATTCATTGACCTATAAAAGCCTCAAGTTTATCTTTCTTTGCAGCTGAATAATATTCCATTGTACAGAAACATCACATCTTTTTTATATACTCCCAAGTTTATGGGCATTTGGGTTATTTCCAAGATTTAACTATTACAAATTGCACTGCTGTAAATGCTGGTGCCCTTCTATCACTGTGGTATGATGTTTTCAGTTATTCTGAAAACAAAAATATCGAGAAGGGGAATAGCTGGATAGAATGGGACTTCTACTCCTAGTTTTTTGAGGAATCTCACACTGATTTCCACAGTTGCACCAGACTGCACTCCCACCAACAGTGGAGAAGGGTTCCTTTTTTCTCCATAACCCCTCCAGCATTTGTTATTGATTGACTTCTGCATCATAGTCATTCTTTCTGGGGTGAGATGGACTCTCAGCGTTGTTTTAATTTGCATTTCTTGAGTGATCAGTGATGTTAAAAGTTTTTTCAAATATTTATCTGCCATTTGTATTTCGTCTGAGAAGTATATATTCATCTTTATTAGGCACAAACCTAGAAGAAAGCAAAAGATAGAGAAAAACTTGCTGCTGTCAAGAACCAGTACATCAGTGATGCCTGATTTCTCTGCCACTTACTCACTGTGACAGGCAATCTAGTCTAACCCATCTCAACTTGATATCAATACCGTGCTAGCTTTTGAGGGAAGTAGGACTCGCAAAATAACCAGAATAGCAAATTGTCAAGGATAATGGTGTGAGAGATCTTAATGCCAGCCAGTAAGGGCACTATGCTGTCATAGAACTGTGTAAGTTAGAAATGTCTGTGAGTGTCTTCCAACTATTTGGGCCTGCTGTATGAACGACCCTGAAAGCTAGATTACAGTATATAAGCTACATGGGGTGTTTTATCATTTCTCCATCTCTTAACATAATAAAGAGATATAAAAATAGAAGAGTGAGATAGGAATAAAAACGTGAAAACACAGACAGTGTTCGCTTTTCCATCTACTAAGTCATGGTTTCAGGTCTTCAATGATAGTAAAATCAGACTTTCAGTTTAATCTTTTATGGGTTGGTATTGTAACACCTGAAAGCAAACCATAAACTTGAATGAATTAAGAAACCTAAGGGATTTTCCTGAGGTGTCTTCAAGGATTAAGAATGACAGAGAAGACAAGGTGATGAATATTAAATTTAAATATACAGCAGCACCATTGGGGGACTGTTAAACTATTGCTGAGTTTCTGATTCACTAGGTCTTGGGAGGGTGTGAAATCTGAGAATTTGCTGTTCTAAATTTATGTGTGGTCTTTCTGATAATTACCCAGGGATCATATACTGTAAAACGTTGTTAGAGGCAATGATAAAATAAAACAACAAAACAGCCTTTCTGATGCATCCATTAAGTTCAGTTCATTCAATAAACCAATTTCATAAGCAAAGATATTTATAAAAATACTATATATAAAAATGGCAGTTTTACTTGTAGAAGTAAAACATATCCATAACTGTCTGATTAGTAAGTTGTGATATGCTTACCAAGAGGAATACTGTAGTCATTATAATTATGTAGAAAAATATCCGAGACATATTTTCAAGTCATAAAATTCCAAGAGGCCAGTAATGTACATATAAACCCAGCTTTATAAATAAGCATGTTCTTGTACACCGATTAAAATCAAATGAAAAAACATGGATGAACCGGTCAACAGCGACTCTATCTTACTCTGAAATCAGATGTTGTGTGCGGGCAGAGGGAGTTAAATTTGAAATCTTTGTGCCTCTACATAGGTGATCAAATATTTGCATCAAAAGCAAATCGCTAATTTAGAAATGCTGTGCGTGATGACTAACCTTGGCTGACTAGACTAAGGAACACATCATGGATTAGTACGATGGATTCCTGGCTGTGCCTGTGTTTTTATTTTATTTTATTTTGTTTTGTTTTATTATTATTATTATTATTATTATTATTATTATTATTATTATTTTGTATTTTTAGGGAAGGGCCTACAGGTTGTTCAAGGTCTCACTACTAGATCGCATTCCTAGTGATATAGCCTCCCAAGAGCTGGGATTACAGACACATGCCACCATGCCCATTCTCAATTGAGGTCTCAGCACACGCCAGGGATGGGACAGCACACCCTGGGGGTGGAGAGCACGCCCAGGATCAAATGCATGGACCTTGCGCCAGCTTGTAGGCATTTTAATCCATTCAGCTATTTGGCCAGCCCTATAGGGTTTTCCAGAGATGACTGGCGTGGAAGTCTGAAAAAGGAAAGCAGAAGACCTATCCTGATTATGCATGGCACCATGCAATAGTGTTGCAGCATGGATGGACATAAAGGGCAGAAGGAGGAAGTTGGCTTGCATTTGATAATCTACCTTCTGCTTACATGGGTTCATTTTTTGCTACTTCCATTACCTCTGGGCATCAGACTCCACCTTCTTCAGCCTTTCAACATGGATCTTGCCTCAGTGACTCTCTAAGAAGCTTCTAGGTCTTCAGTCTTGGGTTGGAACTGCATCCTTGATTGCTCTTCAGCTAAGGTTTCCAGCTTCACAGACTCAGCAACTATGAGCTCCTCTGGCTAAACTACAGTATGCAGGGGATTCTTGTGGACTTTCCTACCTCTGATTGTGAAAGCTTATCCAATAAGTTCCCTTGCACAATTGTATATAGGCATATTTTTATTGATCCTGTTCCTTTAGAAAACACCATCTGTCCCATACATCGTGGCATGTATAGGATGATTCACCTGCTGGATGCCTTTTTGCCTTTCTTTATCAGAAAAGTGAGTTTGCCCAAATATCTAATCGTCATTGTGAAAACTTCCTCAATTTTTTTTTCTCATTTACTAATTGCAGTTATGAGGTGAATTGTTTTCTCACAGCTTGTATATTGAAGTCCTAATTCCTAGCACTTCGGTGTCATTTTACTAGGAGATGGACCTTTAAAGAGATAAGACATGTAAAATAGTATGATATGAAGAAGCATAATTCTGTATGACACATCTTTTTTATTTTATGTACTTGGTACAGGGTCTCATTACACAGGTACCACTCATAGTAATCTTCCTTTTTTCAGCTTCCCCAGTGTGGGGATTACAGGTGTGTGCCCCCATGCCGGGAGTCCACCACTGCTCAGCGTGCCCAGGGTCAGGGCTGGTGCAGCACGTGGTATTGGGGATTGAACCGCAGTCCCTCCAGGTGCTTAGTCACATCATATATATATATATATATATATATATATATATATATATATATACATATCCACCGCATAAACCTTGTGTATTAGTGTCTTAGTTACTTTTTAATCGTTGCTGAGACAAATACCCGACACTCAAGATGAAGGAAAGGTTTATTTAGCTCACAGTTTTTGGAAGTTTCAGTCCATATTCAGCTGGCTCAAGGCTGAGTGGAGCAGGGCAGAGAGCATCCAGTTCATGGCGGCGGAACAGCAACAAAATGGTGGCAGAGGCAGCCAACCAAACAGGGCAGCAGAGCAGCAGCACCAGCTCGAGCTCTAGTCTGTCTCTCTGTCTCTCTTTATATTACATTCAGGCTCTCCACCTTAGCTCCCGCCCTAGACTACACCCATAATCCCG
>PVJA010002775.1:0-102545 GCA_004027025.1 Myocastor coypus | reverse complement strand
GGGGAAGGGAGGGGGAGGGAGGGGGGATGAAGGGAGGGAGGGAGGGAGAGAGGAAGGGAAGGAAGGAGGGAAGGAGGGAAGGCAGGCTCCAGCAAGCACAGCAGTGTGGCTCCCCAGCACCTGGTGTCTTCCAGGCCTTGGCCAGCAAGGCCTCACTGGCCCAGGGAGTCCACCCTGCGCCCGCGGGTCTGGAACCTCACCGGGCTCTAGTGCAGGCAGCCTCACCTCCTGCATGCAGCCCTCCTGAAGCCAGCGTGGCGTCTTGTCTATGGTGGTCCCTATGCCAGCTCTCAGATCCCGCATGGTCCCGCAGCGCCTGGATGGGCTCAGCACAGCCCGCACACCACCCCCAATCCACTGAGGATCAGCACAGCCCCGGGCCTCACCCGATTTCATTTGAACACACCAAGGGGTAAATGCAGAGACACTACGAAGCAGTTAGTGGCAGACTCTGTAATTCAATCCCTAGTCCCCAACTCTGATGTAATGTAATTCTTCTTTTTTTAATCCACCCCCAACTCCTGAACATGACACTGGTACAAAAACATAGACAAGTGACAAACAGCAGACAGCCTGCACACCTGCAGCAGCTCAGAATGACAGCAATTCAACACTGGGGAACTTTTTAAACCACTCCATGCTATTTACACTGGGAAAGGCACCAGGCCTGGAGCAGAGGTGACAAGAGCATCTTTCAAATGTTAATTTCCTTTTCAAACTTCCAGCTTTGATGCGGTTGCCTTTCTCAGAATGAGGCATCATCAGAGCCAGCAGGAAGCTCTGGCACATCCATCCATCCACCTCCCATCTGTCCATCTCTCCACACTTCCAAAATGACAGGGACATCACAAGCCACCAGATGCAAGGTACTGAGCTCTGAGAGACAGTGAGTCCCACACAGCATCCCCTGGACCATGGCCCACAGTCAGGGCAACGTGACGGGTGGGCTGGAAGGCAGAGGGACAACACAGTCTCCTTGATGAGTTGCTTAGTTTCCTTGGCTATAACTGGGTGGCTCACATGCAGCTCTCGAGGCTGGACACTGGGCTGAAGCTGTCCTCAGAGCTTCCGAATGTTCCCCAGGGCGCCTGGCACAGCCTCACGCAGTCTTCCCTCCCCGCCTGGGTCCAGGACAGCCATTGCACTCTCCTCTCAGCTTGATTGTCTGCAAAGCATCTGTTTGAAATTAGGCCGCACTGGGTGAGGACTTCTTCAGTGCCATAGGGACACAGACTCATGACTCTGCGGATAGCTGGGCCTCGAAGGACAACCATTCTGCCAGGAACAACACAGGGCGTGGATAGGGTGACAGGCAAGGTGGAAACCAGCAGCCAGGGCTGGGGAAGCTGCTGCTCACTAAGGGCCCAGACCCCTCTTCCTCAGGGCAAGAGACCCCACGGCAGCCTTCTGTCCTGAAAGAATCTGTGACTAGGGACAAGGTGCCTTCTCCTTCTGCCACCTCTACCTGCAGTGACCAGAGAGCAGGAAGCCACACCCCTTCACGTGTCCATGTGTGTCTCAGTTACTTTGCTCTCACTGCTGGGATGAAATACCAGATGCCTCCAAATTAAGGAAGGGAGGTTTAGTTAGCTCAGGTTGTGAGGTTTTAGTCCCTAACCAGCTGGCTGCAAGGCAGGGTAGCCTTGCACAGGGGCAACTACCCAAGGTGGCAAGAGCCTCCTCCCTCCCTCTAGTATGCCTGGGGCACAGGCAGCATTCACATCTCCCTGCCTTCCTCCTGCACAGGATGAGGGTGTTAACGAAGTGAGGACCCTGCCCACTGCTGAGTCCCCTAAACTTCTCAGGGTGGGCAGAGCACCACAGGGGGTGGGGGTTCTGGTCACCAGGAGACGCAGGCCCATCAGCAGCCCGGCCCGTCACACAACCCTGGGAACCTTGGCCTATTTTCTGTCTCCTTGGCATCTCCAACCCAATGCTGCCACCTGCGGATGGAATTGCCTGCATTTCAGCCTGTTGCTTTTGCCTCTCCACTTCGTACACTTTCAAGCTTTATGGTGCTGTGACATAATCCATGCTTCAGCTTATTGCTGGGACCATATCCCACCGTGTTGTTGGCCCTTTGCTCCGTGGTTTGTTCTACGAGCCTTGCATGGCCCCCACGTTTGGATTATGAGGAACAACGCTGCCACGACTGCTTTGGCTCCAGTTCCTGAATGCTGCTTCCGTCTCCCAGGCACACACGTCCTGCAGGGTGCAGTGCAGACTCTGGTAGCTTTCTCCAGGGTGCAGCATGTTCTGCTTCTGCTGAGTGCACCCAGCCCGAGCCCTGAGGTTCCTCCAGAGTCACCATATTTCCTGGACATCACATGCTGGGGTGGGTGCCAGGCATGTCAGTCCTGGCCAGCATGTCCCGGGGACTCAGGTCATGGATCACCTCTGCCGGGGACTCAGCCCCTTGTGCTGCACATCCTTGTGGGCAGAAGAAACAACTGCTGGAGCCCATGGCTCTGCCCCCTGAGCTGGAGAAGCTGCTGTTCTGGACACAGGTGATACATAAATGGGCACATAGCTGCCAGGACCTCTCCCATTGGACCCTTCAGCTTCCCAGGTGGCACTTGTGAAGCAGAAGCCCAGGTGCGTACAGTGCACTTGTCTGCTTCTCTGTGTTGCTCACTGGTGTCCGGGGAACTGCCTCTGATCTGCCGAGTCCCGGGCCTTGGCTGGGGGCAGAAGCCACGCAGATGACCTTCCCTATCACCCTCACAGAGGACAGCGATTCACACAGCATGTTGGTCCCCAGGCCCTGCCAGACTCAGGGAGGAGCCACTCCCCAACTCCTGGCTATACTGAGATCTCTCATGCTGGATCCACACTGTAGCTCCTGCTCCATGCCCACCAACCCCTGCCCCTGCCCTTGCACCCAGTGCAGATACCATGGAGGTTGGGGTCCTTCTCTGCACCCCCCCCAAGAGGCTGATTCAGACAGGCAGCAGCCAGGTGACCCACACCAGGTGCTGGGGAATGTGTGTCTTCCCACATGGGTGTTCCCAGCATTGCCTGTTCTGCAGCAGGGTTGGGAAGCCTTCCCAGGTCCTTCACATGTGGCCCCAGGCTACAAGAGTGAATCAGGACACAGCCCTGCCCAGAGGCCGGCCACCTCAGTGGAGGAAACACCACCAACAGCTGACACTTGGCACCCTCCCTGACATTCAGGAAGAACAGGCGAGAGTCACTACAGGTGGGCCCCTGCTTTCTCCTCCTAGGGACTCTCCACCACAACCATGGCCACAGAAGGTAGCCACAGCCCACTCCACCACAGAGAAGGTATGGAATGTGACACTCCGAGGTCTTCTGCTCGCTCCTGAGGATCCAGAGGGGACCAGGTCTTGCACAGGAAGAAGCCAAGAGTAAGGAGCCACATGGCCACTGTGACACAAGGATGAGCTGTGGCCTGGACATGGGTGGCCAAGGTCAGAGTTCACATCTGTTGTCACAGCAAGTGCAGCCAGCCAATGGCACAGTGAAGTGACACAGGCTGTGCCTCTGAGATAGTTGCGAGCAAAACGTGCCAACAGGGCCAGTGAGATAGCTCAGTAGTCTAAAGCGCCTGCTTAGGTAAGCTTAGACAGGTGTGGGGGACCATGGTTCAATTCCTGACATCACATGCTATGCCATCTGCACCCTCCAAGCAGGCTGAGCTGGCAAAAACAAAACAAAACAAAACAAAACAAAAAAAACACATGTGCCACTGCCCGACCAGCAGCAATCTTTTGGTGGTGGGGAAGGTGTGGGCAGGGTGAGGGCCAGGAGGTAGTTTCTCTCCTTACGATAATAGTCAGCTAACTGAATTTGGCTGTCAGCACTAATGTTATTTTCTGCTAATCTCATGTCCTAGGGACCCGTCAGAGTGGGAATATTGCAGATGGAAGGCATGGGAACCTCTGAGGGAAGGAGCCACTTCCCGGCCAGTGACCTGGGGGCTGAGCTGGCCACTTCCAGCAGCAGAGGGGTCCCAGGTCACAGGCTCAGCATCGATTCTACAGTCAACCTAGACACAGAGGGCAGAGGGACAGGAGAAAGCTGAGCCAGGACCTAGTCCCCCCCACCCCTCCGTACACCACACAGCCTCACAGAGGAGCCCAGCCTCTCAGACCTCTGAGGATGGCCAGCAGTAGGCGGGGCCTCAGCATGAGGAATGGGCGTGACACACTGTGCCCATAGCCCAGGTATGGCGGGAGCAGCAGGCTCCCACAAGCCTACACCACCAGGCATCACTTTCATACTGGTTCCATAGCTACCATGTCAGCTCCCCGCACTGCCCTGGCCCTTTAAGCACAGCTACAGAGAGGTGCTTCCAAGGGCCTAGGATGACTGTGAAGCTAGCATTCCCGTTCCTCTCCCTTGGGACCATGACTCTATAGGACAGTGGGAGGCCTGGGGTCTGATGCAGGAGGCAGGAGCGGGGTGGGGGGTCCTGAACTGGGGCTACAGAGCAGAGTTGTCCTCCTTGGTCATGTATGCCACATGACACACAGATGCCGCATGACACATGCGTGCCATGCAACACATAGCTTCACTCAGCAGGAAACAGGAGAATTAAGATCAGGAAAATGTAGCTTCTCACACCCAGTCCACTGCCCTTAGGATGAGGCGGGGCAATGGCTGCCATCAGCACAGAACCACTGTGCCCACAGGTGGGCATGCAGGGAGGCTGGAGTGGGGTGGTCTCCAGGGAGAGGCACAGGAGAAGGGATGGGGATGCCTGAAGACTCCTGGGGGTCAGAGTCAATAGAGCCTGCTGGGTGGGACCCGCAGGTCCACATGGTGCCTACACTTGTTCTGCTACTTCTCTAAAGATCATCCAGCAGCCCATGATCCACAGGCCCTCAGGGCCACTCTTGGGCTTGGCCAGCAGCCTCCAAAGATGGCCCTGGGCCCTGGCTTCTGTGTGCTCTGGCCCTAGCTGACTCCATGAGAATCCAGCTTCCCCAGAGGCCTCGCCTCTCTGTTCCCTTCCCAGCACTGCATGTCCAGGGCCAGCCCAACGGCGCTGCAAGTCCTCCTTGGAAAGGCACTGTGCCCTTGGCCCACACTAGGCCTCCATCAGCCACCAACCAAGGCTGCATCATCTGTGTCCCAGGGCTCTCTGGAGCCCACTGTCCTCAGGGAACGCTGTCAACCAGCACAGGAGCCACCTTCTTCAGGACAGGGACACAGCCTATCTGCGTCCTTCTCAGAAATAGTATGGGGTCACACATGCCCCAGTGCTGAACAATGGGTATTCCCTGGGTTAAGAAGATGGCAGGGGTACATGTGGCCCTTGGAGGTCCCAGCCCTGAGCATCAGGCCAACAGCAGACTCCAAAGTTGCAGGGCGATGAGGCTGGTGGTGCAGGTCCTGCCTTGCCTCAATGCTCTCCCACCTCTGCTGAAGCAAGGGCTTCCTCAGACGAGGACGCTGACCTCAGCTGTCAGCCTCTGGTCACATCCCTGCCCTCTCTCACAGACGTGCAGATCACGACCCCTGGAGACACAAGGATGATGTGTCCCAGGTTCTCCTAACCCATAGCCCCAGAAGGCCCAAGCGACATGGACAGGAGTAACTGAGACACTGACAAGATTCCACATGGAACCAAGGCTGGCGCCCTTCCCAAAGGGAAGGGCATGACTCCCCTCTCCAAGCAAGGACACTCTCAGGAGCTACCAGGGCTGTGCCTGTGGGTGTATGAGTGACCCTGGAAGGTCCACCTGTGGCTCCAAAGCCCGGGATTGCCCTGTCTCCCATGGGGCTGCAGGAGGCCTGCTCAGTTGTGTTCAACAGTGCCAGATGGGCTCAGGAAAAATGCCACTCAATGGCACAGTTAGGGTGCTCGAGGCCTGATCCCAAGGTTCAGGGTCCACCATTGACTACCATCTCCTGGTCCCTAAGAGCCGGGGCATGGAACACCCTCTGGTGGACACACAGGAAGTCCAGGATCACCAGGCCCACCCCAAGCAGGAGTCCCGCTAAGCAAGCACTCTTCAGACAGCCACTAGGGCTCCTTGTCACTTGCACCAAACCAGGTCTGGCAGGGAACAGGACGCTGGTTCTGGAGGAAGCGGTCTGGCTGTGGGAGATTGTGTGGCTCGGCTGAGGACACGCAGCATTTCAGGGCAGGCAGGTGACCAGACTGAGCGCCGAGCTAGCTGCAAAGACTGCTATGGAAGTGATGTAGCCCGGTGTCAGCAAGTGCTCTTTTGTCACACCCTGAGGTTCTCACACTTGGGCATTTACATAAGACTGGATCTTCTCCAATAGGACTGTGGTACCCAGGACTCAGGCCCACGGGACAGTAAGTCTTGGGTCCCCTCCTGCACACGCACCTGGACACAGTGGACCAACCTGGCCAGCCCTTGGCTCCCTTCACCACCAGCAGATGACAAAGAAGGCCCAGAACCTGCCAGCCTGGGGATGGCTCCGGGTCCTCATGGTCCTCCAAGTTCGCCTCCCTCCAGGCCTCAGATGCCCTCGTGCCCTAGCCTGGGTGTTCCTTGCTTATGGAAGAGCCCTGCCGTTGCACCCTGCTGGCCTCCGCAGTCCCTGCACGGCCTCACTTCTGTTTCCTTGAAAGGCAGCACTGAGCCAGGGGACAAGTCACCCATCGGGGTTCAGCCTGTGCTTGGCACATGCTCCCCACCCTGGTCCTGACCTCCCTGAGGCCCCGTGAGGCTGCCAGTAGTTCCCTCTGCTTAGCTGCAAGCCTATGTGCTGATATCCAACATCCACCCATCCTAATTCTGTGATCTGTGGTGGAAACAAAATGCAAATTGCATTAAGGGACTGATCAAATTTTCTGCTTCTACCAGCTTATAATAATCCACTCACCACAGAATCTGGTTTGCCTCCTGGATCAGAGCAGCCACTTATCTCAGAGGCTACCCTGTCGTTCTTAGCACTTAGGCCTCCCAGCCCTGACAGGACAGGCTGGCTGACATGGCCACGCTGCTCCATACTGTAAATGGCGGGATATGTTTGTCTGGCGTGTCCCTCCCTGCCCCCATCAGACCCTGCCTGTGTGCCAAGCATGTGCCACTCCACCGAGACACAGATGGAAGCTTGCTGTGATCTTGGTCATGACTCTGGCCTCACAGCACACTTTGTCCCCAGGGCTCTTGATGTCCCATAAGATGGATTCCTCTTCCTTTTGCAGCACACATTTACTGAGTAAGGCAGACAGGAACACACATTACCACACACAGTCTGGTGGCTCTGCTGAGCTACAGTGCTGCTGTAGTATTAATTAGAGCTCTATCTTCGCTAGTCCTGGCAGGAAGGCTAGTCTCATTTTGAACTGATAAAAACACTCAGATGGACACAGGTTTTAGGAACAAATTTAGCTCTCAAAGTCAATGCTGTGGTCCAGCTTTGAGCCAATGATGAGCCGCATCAGGAAGAGAGAGGAACCCTGGGTAAGTAGAAATGTTAGATGTCAAGCCCAAGAGGGTCTCGTGCTCAAGAAGTATTTGGATGAACAGTGACACCGAGGCATAAATCCCAAAGGTTAATAAAATCCTCTCATCTCAAAATACATAGATGTAGACGAATCATTTGAAATTCAGCTTCTCACATAAGCATCTAGATTTCCACAGAGCTCAACGACAAGAAACAATGCACAGAAAAGTGAACAAGCCAGGAGGGGAGACACAGCTCAGTTCAAAACTTCATTTGTGCTACAATTTTTGCCAAAGGTGGGCACATTTTTGCTCCTGAAACAAACATGGCTGTGGTCCTGCTTGATACAGAGTTCGCAAATAAAATTGTGCCTTTCTACACCCCCCATGTCTCTGCACAACATTCGGCCCACAGCCAGCCTGTCCTAGGTTCTGTGTCTGTCCCCGAGCACCGAAAGCATGGCATGTACATATCTGCCGGCTCTCCTCGGCTCTGTGCGTACAGCACCTGGCTACCTCAGTCCCCACTCTACACCTGCCTGGTCTGCAGCGGGGGCATCCTGGCGCTTCCTGTGTGTGTTGTGTGAACAACGCTGCTGGCATGACTGCACATACTCTTCTGCCCGGGTGTAAATGCACACACACTTTTGCCTGGTGTGCACCTTAGAAAGAGCTGTGGGCATGGGCAGCTTCACGTGGTAAAACCAGTGCTTTCTGAAGTGGTTATACCAACGTGTCTTTTATTTGAAATTAAGAGACCAATTCAACCATCAACAGGTCTCCAATGAAAACCATCCCCTTACTTCTGTGAAATTGGTATGTGAAGTCAGAATAAAGGAAACCACCTCATACCCAGGCTTCCCCAGAGGACAGGTTCTGGCCTACTCCCCTTAGACAGCCCCAGTCCATTACCAGTCAGTGATGTCACCAGCAATGGACGACTTGCCATGACCTCCCAGGGCTGAACAATTCATGGCAACACTGCTGAACATGGAGCCTTTCCCAGCAAGGTCAACCATTCGTGTTCATACATCAGGCTAAGACCAGAGGACCGTGAACTCCACAAGACATGCACAGGAAGCTGCCTGGGAAACAGCCCTCAGATTCTGGGTGGGCAGGCAGGGAGAAGCCCACCAAGGGATGATCCAGGTCCATCGGCCAACCTGCCTCCTTGCATGGCAAGGGGACCTCGGCAGGTGCAGTTCCATTCTGCATCTCGGGAGAGGGCAGTGATCACATGTCATCTGGGTAGGGCCCGTGTGGTGATCAGTCACCTCTTGTAGGACGGAGATATATCTAGAGGTGCAAGATACACATCACAGACTGGGGTAGTAGATTTGTCTTTTCTTTTCTTTCTTTCTTTGTTTCTTTCTTTCTTTCTTTTTTTTTTTTTTTGAGACAGGGTCTCACTATGCAGTACAGGCTGGCCTTGAGCTCACTTTTGTAGCCCAGGCTGATCTTGAACTCACATTAATCCTCCTGCCTCAGCCTCCCAAGTGCTGGGATTACAGGCGTGCGCCACCACGCCCAGCCCCAGAGAGTGGCAGATTTGGAGATGCAACTACTCGGATGCCTGTGGGGATGTGGATGGGGCCACAGAAGAGACTGGACATCCCTAAAGCTGAAACAGCCAGAGGGAGGAGTCTTCTTGAGCACTTGCAGAGAGAGCCAGCCCTGCCCATGCTGTGGGCTCAGCCCAAAGGGAGCCAGCTCTGCCCACATGGTGGCCTCAGTCCAAAGGGAGCCAGCCCTGCCCACAGGGAGCCAGCCCTTCTAACCCTCACAAAAAAACTATAGCTTATTTGTTAGGACTCCAAGACTGTGGCATCTGTTGCAGGAACTGGAAAAGCATTCCCTTGTCTGAGGCGGAGGCACTGGGCACATGTTCCTCCCCTGCATATGGAGCTGCCCACACTCAACACACTTCCTACTTACTAAGTGCTTGTCGTCACTGTGACCATGGTTATGACAGCAAAGCTGGCGCGCTGGCGCGCTGTCGCCTCCCTCCCCATGATCTCTGGGAGACCTCATTCCATGCTTGCGTTACATCTTTCACTCTTTCAGCAGAGCACGCACAGCTCTGCTAAGTGTTCCAGCTAGCAGTGTCCTGGCCTCAGCGGGAGTCACTGGTGAACAGAAAGCAGGCGACCTGAACAGAGGCACCGCCACCCTGTGCAGCAGCAGCCTGACAACCAAAACCACCACTGAGTAGAGCAGGCAGGCAGTGAGAGCCATACGGCACGGGGATAGTTCTAAGCCTTGCAGGATGGAGCAGAGAGCCACATGCCACCATACCAGTAGGGGCCAAGACAGCCTAACACCTTGAAGGTCTGCGTCTAGAGTTTCCATTTAAAATTCTATACTACTGTTGACAGTGAGCACAGAGCTGTGCATTGGGAGAGCTGCAGGGTCCACTGGGGCTCATTCAGGGCAGGAGCACCAGCCCCAACCACATGTCTCCAGGACAACCATTGGCTGAGGCTCATGGCCTTCTGCGCTCTGCAGGGTGCAGTGGGTAAATGGATGCGGGAGTCAGCTTGGTGGCCTCCTCAGAAGCAGCAGGGACCTGAGGGTCTCCACCACCCCAGGACACTGAGGCCTTCCTGAGGCTCTGCTTGACCAAGGCTAGTAGCTTAGCACTGGACCACGAGCATCGCTGTCCTCACGGGCACAGGCAGGCCCAATCCCATGAGTGCTGCTCTAGCTCGGAGCTAACGGTGGCTGTGCACAGGCTAGGAAAGCTCCCCGGTGACCAATGTCACTTGCACAGCACTGTCTGCTTTACCATGCACTCAGCAGAGTGTGCCCCCACACCCTGAGGTCCTTCCTCATAACAACTCCATGCCAGGAACAAGAGGCAAGTGGGCTTTGCTGCCTCAAATGGCCACAAGGACTCGAGCCCTCAGCAAACTGCCCATCCAGTCCCATCTCACCCAGCGTCACGAACTGCCCAGCTTGTGCTCTGGGGCCAGTAGGGGGGCAGTGCCCAGTAAGCCATGGCACACAGACAGCCCTGTCTGCCATGCAGCCCAAGATGCCATGAGAATATCACTAAGGCAGAGCTGTGTCCCACAGCCTGGGCCTTTATCTGACCCTGCAAGGCCAGAGGTCGGGACCCTTTGCTTTCTTTATGTGGAAACATGTTGTGAAGACTTTCAGTCATGTTGGCTTGGGCAGCAGTTTGGCTGTGGAGACACAGAGAAGTGGTGGATGCGGACCCAGCGATGGCAGTGCAGGTGGAATCGGCAGAGCCCAGCACCCTGGCACAGATGCCCATCCCTGGGTGTGCTAAACACATGCCCATTCCACAGATACCCATGCCTGCCTGGCCGTAGTCCCAGTGAGTCGCTGCAGCACTGCACACATGTCAGCCAGGCTCTGCCCACAGACAGTGGCCCAGAATGCCACACTCCTGCCACTCAGATAGAAAAGGCCACAGTGCCTGACAGAAGTGACCAGAAGAGGTGTGGCAAGGTGGAGCCACATGAGCCGAACAGCGACTGGGCCCATAGCAGGGGCTGCTCTCCAAAAGCTGTTGGAGCCATGTGTAGTGAGTGCACTCAGCCACCTCACCAGCTTGGGGTGCAGGGTACCAGGCCACATGAGAACTCAGGAGGGCTTCAAGCTGACACCAAAACACAAACACAGCCAAGCAGTGCCCTCCCACACCTGGAGCCACGTCTGCTCCCCCACAGGGAGCTTGTGCTCCATGAGTCTCACACGGTGTTTTGGGCAGGTCCCTACCTGACATCGCGAGAGCAGTGAAGAGTGTGTCATGGCACAGGGTGTGCCAAAAGGCACCAGCCCGCCTCACAAGACCCCATCCTGGCCACAGCTCAGCGCTTGGGCCACCAGGGGAATGGGCAAGAAGCAGTCTCCCCTTTGTGGGGGTGGGCAGGGATGCTGTGTACCTTCAGATGCCATCTGTGCTAGCAAGGCAACCCGGAGGGCAGCAGAAGGCCTGACCACACTACGTGCGGCCCTGGAGCCCTGCCTAAAGTCTACCTGTCCTCAAACTCACTAGTTACCACAGCCAACAAACATAATTTTTGCCAACGTGATTCTTGGAGGACTTTTGCTACTGAGCACAAATCAAAACTGCACAGCTTCTGTGCAGAAAGATGATGTGACACCCCGGGAAGCTCTCGTCAGACCCAGCACTGCACTGGAGCTGGGGCCTGCCATGTGGCACCACAGCAGAATGTCAGCGCCGCAGTCCAGGCTCCAGCTTGGTGCTATGGGAGCCTGGCCAGGTCACCACAGCTCCTGGACTGCTCCCATCTGGGAAAAAGAGTACCAAATGCCCCCACCATATAGAGCTCATGAAGACAGGGTTTTAGTGGAGTGCCTTATTAATTGTCCTGGTACCAGAAGTGCTCACAATCCCAGCTGTTCATGTTGCTGGCATCAGCATCAACATCAGCATCACCACCACCACCACCATAACCACTACCACCACCATCACCACTATTACCACCCACCATACCACCACCACCATCACCATCACCACCACCACCACCACCACCACCACCACCACCACCATCACCACCACCACCACCACCACCACCATAACCACCACCACCACCATCACCACTACTACCACCTGCCATACCACCACTACCACCACCACCACCATTACCGCCATCACCACTACCACCACCACCACCACCATCACAACCATTACTTTGGTCACACTGCCCAAGCTGGGTCTTCGCTCCTGAAACATGCATCACCCCTGCCGCCTCTTCCTGCCTTCACCAGGTCTCCTCCATCATCGGAATCAACACCTACTCACCCTCCTGCCACCAACACCTTTGAAGCCCCTCTCCCAGACCAGGTATCACAAGGCAGTGGTGGTGAACCTGTGCCACACATGCTACTGCTTTTCTTTTAAGAAGAAAGATATATTCCTGTATGAGTTGCTCCTTCTAAACTAAATCCTTAGTACTGAGGTTTAGTTATAGTGTTTGTGCTCTGTGATAAACAAGTGGGTTTGGGCTTCAATCTGGGCCCCCATCTCTAAAAGGTTCCCACCACTGAACTACTGAGGGAAGCTTCGCAGAGGCAGGCTCAGGCCGGAGCCATGGGCTGCAGTGCCAGGACGTGGCCCTGGTGGGCTGGGAGCCGGAACCCTGCAAGGCAGGCACATAGCTCCACTCTGTGGACCTGTCTGTCTCCTACCCCCAGGCAGGGCTCAAGAGCTGAGCACAATGCCGAGTGGAAAGGCGCCTGAGTGCCAATAAAGTGATGTAAAGGGCAGAAGTTCAAGACCACAGCTGCGACTCCCCAGACCCAAATTTTCTATTTTCAGTCCCAGTGTAGGGTAAAGAAAGGACAGCAGGAGCCTCACCTCCCACCCGGACAGGGCCCAGCTAACTTGCAAAGTGCTGCACCCCGTCCCTGCTGCTGGCTGGGAGGACGCTGGGCCCCGGGGACCGGCTCAGCACCCCCAGAAAGGCCTCCACAAGCATCTGCACAAGGCCCCGGCGTGGCTATGGGCACACAGTCATCCTGTGGCTGACCGGGCTGACAGCTCAGGCAGCCTCCCCTGGGCACCCGGCCTTTGGCCACCTCAGTACCCGCTGCCACGTGTGCAACATCTGCTAGCCTCGGGGACCTCCTTGTGCCAGCGCCAGGGCCAGGATGCTGGGTGCATGAATGCATAAATGAGCCAGTAGCCATGAAGACATCTGGTTGGGTGCTATGGGATGGGGGACACCCCAGATTGCAGGGCTGTGACCACAACCACAAGGCCGTGAGCACCATACCCACCATCATGTTAGATTCTGATCTCAGCTGGCTTCTCCCTGCCTCCACAGTCTGGCCATCCTGTACCTGGCATTCTAGCCAAGTCACGCCACCCAATCCCCAGGGTGGTGCCCCAAGGTCATTCCCTCTCCCCATCCCTCCTCCACCCCTCTCTTACCTTCAAAGCTCCCAGCAAACAGGTAGACCCAGGTGAGCGCTGGGATGCACAGCAGGGTGAGCGAGGCCGCCAGGAACCTCCGCCTCCCCCTGCAGACGCCCAGCATCCTCCCGCAGGTGCGCCGCTAGTGCTGGGGCCGCGTCTCTGTGCGGGGTGGGGCGTCCTCCACCTCCCTCATAATACTTTCTGAAAGGAAGAGCAAGGACAAGGGCTGAGTCTTCAGCACTGAACATGGGTGCTGTCTGCGGAGGGACAGGTCCTGGGGCACATGACACACATACACACGCACACACACACACACACACACACACACACACACACACTCAAGCTGAAAGACTCAGAGGCAGAGCCCAGTGTCTACCAGCCATGAGCCACGTATATGCTTTCAAACCCAGGCCGCAGGGCAACTCTGAGGAGTATGGTGGACAAGACTAGGCTGCAGGGAGCATCCTTGGTGCCCCAGGACGTGGCAGAAGAGGTCTATCTGGGGCTAATGAAGAAAGGTGCCAACCTAGCCTGGTGGTGAGGGCAGACGGGTCCTATGCTCTGAGTGCTGGCCGGGAAGGAAGGCCTGAGGCAGACAGAGGGCACGCACCAGGGAGGGAAACTGCTAGACCTTGGGTCCACCTGCGTGGGCAACACCTCAGCCCCAGGGAGCACTAGGAACAGGTTCCAGGGCCCTCCAAGGGGCTTTCTCCTAACCAGGGCACCAGAGGCTGGGCAGAAATGCTGGGAAACGTGACATTCTGCAGAGCACACAGACACGCCAGTGATGCCCACCCAGCCTGGAGCAGCTCTCCTTAGGCCAAGACAGTGGATGGATGCTGAGATGGGGAGGAGAGACCAGTACAGATGGGATGGAGCCCAGACCCTTCCTCTGCAAGGCTGACCCAGAAGCCTCACACTTAACATGGGTATCAATAGGCTATGGGGACAGGAAAGGCCAGGTGGAGCACTGCCCAGGGCATGGCCACTCGAGACTGACAGCTCCACAGGCAGGAGGGATCTGTGAATAGCTGTCTGGGCGTCACAGCCACCTGCCGACCACACATTCTTCCTATACCTTTACCCTCGGCCCTGCTGACAGGGTTCTGCACTGCCTCCTCTCCTGGCTACCGGGTCCCCTGCATTCCCTCAGACACAGCTCCCCACCTACCACTGTGGTGTCTGACCAATGAATGAACACATGGAACCCAGCACTGCAAGAGGCCACAGTACCTGCTCCAGAAGCTGATGCTCAGGCAGATGCTGTCTAGAAACACTGACCAGAGCCACAGCCCACCAGGCCTCAGCCACCACCACTTAGTGGACTTGTGCAACACCAGAGCTCATCAGGTTGGAGCTTCAGGCTAAGGAGCCAAATCTCCCCTGGAATTCTGCATTCCAGCCCCACATGCCAGGCTGCTGTTCAGACTGAGAGGAGTACGGTGTGTACGAGGGCTGGGCATGTGGGGTGGAGCTCAAGGCCAGTGGCTACACGCACAGTCCCTGAGCGGCCTTTGCCCGACCAGCTCTGCCAGGCAGCCATGTTGCACCCAGGGTGTGCAGCGGATGGGAACCAAGTCCAACCACACTGACACCTAAGCAGCGCTGGAGAGGCGGCTCTGCAAGCCTCCCCTCGCTTTGGCAGAGGCAAATCCCTGAATGCAAACTACACAGCCTGCCTGCTTGTTCTTGGGGCTGGACCTGCATCTGAGGGTAAGCCCAGAAGCTCCTCGGAGTCCAGCATTCCAGTGACACCTCTGCATGCCTCCTTTGGAGCATGATCACCAGAAGGAGTCAGCTAGGAAGCAGCATGGACACCCCGGCCAGGGAGACAGCACTGCCCAGCTCGGCCACTGTGCACTAATGGGGCCCAGCAGTGGCCAGAGGCCAGGGACTCCTGATAGCACAAGCTCAGGACAAGCTACACCCTCCTGGGCCAGGGCAGCTAGGGCAGCCAAGGCAGTCAGTGCAGCCAGCGCCTCCTGAGACGGATGGAATTACTGCTGAGGGAATTCACTGGAAGCTAGAAAATTCACACCCTGCTAAGCCACCAAAGCAGGAGCCAAAGCTCATGAAAGGCCCACAGGGTGGAGCACCTTGGGCAGTTCCACCCATGGGAGGCTGGGGAAGGGATGGTAGTGAGTGCATTCTAGGCCAGCCTGGAATAGTGAGACTCTTTCTCAGACTCTTTCTCAGAAAACCAAAACCCAAACTGAAACCCTCAACATATAGTTTAACTGCAGATACCTCAAGGTCATTGTTTCTCTCTATATACACAAATACAGACATTGACGTAAGGTACACTGAAAATACATGGTGAATGTTTACATTTTAAGTTATTACAGTAAAAGACACATGTCATTAATTCCCCAAAAATCCTTCCCGTCTCCTCATCCACCTCATTCTCTGCATCGGGCACCAGGGGACTTCAGGCTTTTGCCTAAGTCTAAATGACTTTGAGAAGAGAAACATTTCAAATTCATGAGGGACACTGAGGCAGCCAGGTCAGTGCAAGTCAAGACCCTGAGGAGAGAGGCCGTCAGCACCACTGCAGACCACGCCCGGGGCAGCAGGAGTGTGTGCACGCCGAGAGTGGCATGGCCAGGGGTCTTTGCTGTAATACAGCTTTTCAACGTAAGCAGTCACTATAGTTTTCAGTCACATCTTATTCCTCTACACAGCACACACACACATGCACACAAAGGCCTGTGTGCTGCAGGTATCGCTGGGCACAGGGTAGGTAGGAGTGCTTTCGGGTTATGCTCATTTCACTGCGCTTTACATAAGAAGCACACATTGCTTTTACAATTTAAAAGCTGTTGGAGAGTTTAAGTCATTACATCTCTGCGGGTTACTTGCACATCAGAACACCTCCAGGAGCAGGCAGTGCCTGCCTGCCAGCCGTGCTCTCCACGGGCAGGGCGCTGCCCAGGAGTCACAGGCGACTCACACTGGCCCCTGGGTTGGCAGGGACTATCTACAGGGCCCAAGGCACCAGGCATCACCAGGAGCTGTGCATCTAAGTCTCTGGGATTCCATGCAAAGTCTGGGGAGCATCTGCAGATCACTTAGGATCCTAACTGATGCCAAGCACATCAGCCCGGCAGGCACAGTGAGCCGGGGTCCCTCCTGAGGAGGAAGCCAGCCGCCATGTGGATGAGGGTGGCAGGGCTTTCGGTGGCACAGGGCAGCTAGGGATACACAGCCTTCCTGGTCAACGGGGCCTCTCCAGTGAGCTCTGCAGCGCTGCTGGTCTGCCCAGCACCTACCCAGCTATCATCTATCTGTCTGTCTACTCTCTATCATCTATATCTGTCTATGTACCATCTATTACTACCATTTATCTACTGTCATCTACCAATCTATCATTTACCTATCATCTGTTTGTCTATCATCTATCTCCCGCTCTACCTGCCTCTGTCTACCTACCTATCTACCTACCTGCCTCTGTCTGTCTGTCTGTCTGTCTACTTGTCATCTGTCTACCTATTGACAGCAGTTCTAGAGTTTGAACCCAGGGCTTTCACATGGAGCTATATCCCTAGTCTCTCCCCACTATAATTTTGAGACAGGGTCTGCCTCAGCCTCCCAAGCAGCTTGGCTCAGAAGTGTAGGTTCTGCCGTCCACCCAGATCTCAGTTGGTGCCACCACTGTGTGCCCACCACAGCTGGCCAGGAGTGAGGTCCCTGGTCTCACACATGGTGGTACTGGGCAGCCCTGCAGCCACACAGAGGAGACGGTCTCTTGGCCTCCAGCCCACAGGAAGTGCTGCAGGACCACTTGTTCCATGTGCTGAAGGAGGAGCAGCCAGCAGCACGCCCTGTGCTATTGCTCTGCAGGGCTTCAGAAAACCTGCTTCCAATAGTAGCGGGAGCCCCAACATCTGCACAAGGAGAAACAGTACTAGCACAGTGCCAAAAGGGGTGCTTTGGGCAGAGGACGCCCTTAGATACCTTTGGGTACACCTCAGCTCCGTGTAGTGACTCTGCTCCACATGGAGCCAAGCTGCAGTGGCCCGAGAACAGCCTCACTGGTGCCCACTGGTCCGTGCAGGGTGGCTCTTGCCTGGGGGACACTGTGGGCACTGATCTGGGGGGCCCTGCGAATGAGGGCCATGGGCTCATGGGGAACCCCAACTCTCTGGCCGCAGGGCAGCAACTCTGTTGGGTCTCAGAGCCTGGATGCTGTGGCTCAGGGCAGCACGAGCCAGGGCCTCCCTTGCAGTGGGCCACGTCTTCTCTGCAGGGAGGCCGAGCACTGCAGCACCTAAGGGCATCTCCTGTTTCCTCTCCATCATGGGGAAAGGGAGCTCCGATGTGTGGCAGGTGCCTCTCGGTCCTTGGCATTCACACAGCCCAGGAGTAGGAGACCAGTCTGAGCATCTGTGCACACTCAGGCCACAGCAGCTGCTCCACAGCCTGAGGTAACACCAGGCCTTCCCAGGTCAGTTACACCAAAGGGGAACTGCAGCAGTTGGTGTCCAGCCAAGTTGTTGGGACAGGACTCACACAACAGGCTTCCTACTATGATGTCCACAACCCAGGCAGGAGCAGGGAGAGCCACCCAGAGGCCTCCCTCATGGTCATGTGACTTGGTAAAGGGTCAACTACTGGAGAGAACGTGTAGGCACTGTGGCACATGCCAGCCATGCCGGCTACCCAGGAGGCTGAGGCAGGAGGATGACAAGTTGGAGGCCAGCTTAAGTAACTCAGTAACAGCCTATCTCAAAATTTAAAAAAATTAAAAGGACTGACCATGTAGCTTAGGGGCTGGGGAGTTAGCTCAGTGTTCTAAGCACTGACATGGCAAGCACAGGGACATGGGTTTACTGCCTGTTACTACATGCTGTGCTGGTCCTACAAAGAGCTGCCCACTGAAACTGGGCATGGTGGCCCATGCCCAGTTTGCCATTGCTGGGGAGGCTGAGACAGGAGGATCTCTAGGAGTCCAGGCTGCATAGTGAGACCCTGTAACAAATTAATTTTAAAAATGTACCTTAGTCTAATGCCTGGATTTAACAGTGACACACACACACACACACACACACACACACACACACACACTTCTGCCCATGGAAGAAGGGCACTCTCCTGGGCCTACCACTGAGCATGCTACTGCTTTTACAAACGGGACATACTGCCAAGACACCGCTAGATGAAGGCACTCCACAGCAGCACCCCGGCTGTGCCCCCTCCCTGTGGTCACTAACCACGCTCTGCAGCAAGGCAGGCAGCTGCTCCCCAATGTGTCTCTGAGATTGCAGTGCACCTCCCTGTGACCTTGACTAGCATTTCCAGCCCTCAGAGGTCACATGGCTGGAGGCCACACTGCTGGGCAGTGGGGTTTCAATGCTTCCTAGACTCGCATGATATCATAAGGCTGGGGCAGCTGACCATAGGTCAAGGAGTGTGGCAGGGCTTGGCGGAGACTCTGCAGTACTGGGGCTGGGTGCCCAGTGCACTGAGCAGGAAGGCTGGTGATGGGTGGACACACACCACCTCCTCCTCAAGTCCTTCGCTCCTTTTAAGGATGCCTGAGCCAGCACTCACCCACCACTATCTCCTTCAGAGCGATTCCCTGTGCCTGGAGATGTGATGCTCAAGGGTCTGTAGCCTGCCAACTGCCTTAATTCAACCCTTTGTACTGTACCACAAATGTTCCAGCACACCTGTGCCGTTATGCGCCTGTGCTATGGCACGCCTGCGCTATCACATACCTATTATGGTGCACCTGCATATCACATACCTTTTACAGAGCACCTGTGTTATCACATACCTGTTACAGTGCACCTGCATATCATGCATCTGTTATGCAACACCTGCATTATCACACACCGGTTACAGTGTACCTGCATATCACACATCTGTTATGAAACACCTGCGCTATCACACACCTGTTACAGTGCACCTGCATATCATGCACCTGTTATGAAACACCTGCATTATCACACACCGGTTACAGTGCACCTGCATATCACACATCTGTTATGAAACACCTGCGTTATCACACACCTGTTACAGTGCACCTGCATATCACGCATCGGCTATGGAACACCTGTGCTATCATGCACCTGTTATTGTGCACCTGCACTATCATGCAACTAACATGAAACACCTGCACTGTCATGCTCCTGTGTTACCAGTCTTGGTGCTGCAGAAGCCATGGCCTGCCACAGGTCTCCAGCCACAAAGGAGAGAACAGAGAAGTGTTCTGAAGTGTCCCTTCAGATAGTAACTGCTTCTGCAGTGTGCTGCCAGACACACTGTCTAGCAAATGGGTCCTCCCAAGGACCACACTTCCCAGGGTCAGACTGCAGCTCAGAACAACTAAGTTTATGTTTTCCTTCTGATGCAAAATCAGCCCTTAATCTTGCCACCCAAAGGCTACCCAGGAAGAGCAAGTGGAAGGCTTTGGTCTCAGTCCTTTGAATTTTTATGCCAGAAATAGAGGACTGAAGCAACCATATCTCACATTTTCACTCTACTTAAGCCAACACTCACCACTTTTTAACAAGGGTCATTACTGCTAGTGGCATTCCAGTGTCTCAGTGGCTTGGGGGTCTCCTATCTGCTCTCTACAGAGTCTACTGTTTCTGACTTCGAGCCCTCAGAGACTGTGTTAACACCTCTGGTGGTGAATGGTGCGAAGACCCTGTACCAGCCTCTGAAGTCCTCTTCCAGGGTGAGCCTGGGGCTGGGCTATGCAGACACAGCAGGTCCCTGCCCTCCCAGAGCCTCAGACAGTGACTGAGGACAGCTTCTCAGCAGGAACAGCTGAGCCACACCAGAACATGCCCTTTCCAAAGGCAGGAAGGAGAGGCCACCTGGGAAGTGCCAGGGCGGGCCAGGGGCCCAGACCAGGGCCAGGGCCCAGAACTTGAAAACAAGGTAGACAGGTGGCAGGGAACCCACTGGACCAGGGATGCTACATGAAGAATATGAATTTGGCCCTACAGCCCTGGAAGGCAGCAGATGCTTCCTGAGGAAGGCAGTGGCATCCATGTTGAGGACAAAAGATGGTTATGAAAAGATGACAAAAGCGGATTAGGGTAGGAGAAAGCTTAGGTGTGGAGGCCACCCCAAGGGTTATGGTGGACTCTGCCCATGGTCCTGCCCATGTGTGGCGCCACACCTGGCCCTTCAGGTCCACAGCTGGTGTGCTGGGCCTAGGGAGTGGCAGCTGCCCCAGGGCCAAGGCAAGGCCCACCTGGCTGGGGCTGAGCTGTGACCCAGTTCTCTCACCACTGGCAGACAGATGTGAAGTCTCCAAAGTCCCACTAAACACACGGGAGAAGCAAATGTTCACACAGAAGAGCTCTTACTTGTCCCTGTTGGGAGCCTCAGGAAGCTAGGAAATTGATCAATTGTGTGTAGGTAGGACTGGGCTTCTCTCAGTCCCAAGCCAGAAAAATTAGAGACCGTGGTATGCATGCACCCAAGGGTGTTCTGACACCAAGAAGCCTGAATTCTAGTGAGTGAGGGCCGCAAGGGCAGCTTCCTTCCAGCCTATTGGACTACACTCCTGGCCCAAACCTGGCCCACCCTGGTTTGGTACACTTATGCTTCCCTGGGATTGAGAATTGTTTTGTTAAGGTAAAACTCAGTAGACCATATTAGCAGGTGCAGGCAGTGCCGGGTGTGGGTGTGTGAGCCTCTGCCACTTGTGTGTGCTGTGCAGCCACAACTGCTGGTCCAGGATAATCTCTCCAGGGCCAACCAAAGCTGCCAGCGCTCCACAAGCTCCCAGCCCTTCCCTGGGCAACAGGAGTGCACTCTGCCTGTGCACCTTTACAGACCCGGGGTGTGGCACACTTGTGGACACATATGCCATGTGCCTGGCCTTCACCCACGCCCCAGCATTCTGTGCATAGCCCATGCCTGTGTCTGGTACCAATACCAGATTGGAGCTCCACCAGAGCCAAGATGGCTTCATCCAAACCAGCTTTGTGTCCACTGTCACAGCAGTGTCTCTCAATGGCAGGAACACAGGAATATAAGGGGAGTGATGCAAACTGCAGCCTTAGCTACCCATATAGCACTACAGTTAAGAAAGGCACCTAGGAGAGGAGACAGGAAGAACTACTTCAGCTCTCTGGGGCCAGGAGAAGGGCCTAGGGGGCGCTGTCCTGAAGCAGACACCCAGGTCTAGGTGGCCCCTGTCCTGCAGCAGCAGCAGCAGCAGCAGCAGTGCAGACTCAAGGCAGCAGAGGGCTGTGACAGCAGCTCTGGTCCCCTCCAACTCTGAATGGTGCAGAGCTAGACTTCAGGAATGCTCGGCCAGCACGCGACTCTGTGGGCTGGCTGGACACTGTCTGGGCATTGCAATTCGCTGTGCTAAGTGTGGGCTTAGTGACCCAGCTCTACTGAACACCTCCCTGCAGAGCCCAGGTGGCAAGATGAAGACCTGGCCTGGCTCTGCACGCCTGAACAATCCCTCACCCTCCCAGTTCCAGGAGAGAATGTGCAGCTGCCACCTGGGAGTGAGAGAGGAAGCCCCAAGCACTGGGGCCGCTGTGCAACACGAGCCTGCACACATGCATCTGACTGACCCAGCGCACCATGCTGATGCTGCTGTCCACTGGCTGGTTAGTGAGTGCCAGTTCATTAGCTGCCGGGCTGCCAGCGCAGCCGTGAGCTGAGCTTACACACGGAGCCATCCCGCCAACACCTAGCTAAATGGTTTCCCTGTTTATCACCTGATTCATAACCTTGCTGCCTGCACTAAGAACCAACAGCCTGGTGGTTCTGGTATCCAATAAATTCATCTTTGTTTGGACGTTTTCATTTTCCAGGCCACTTGAAGAGAGCAGGATAAGGTAAATTGCTCCTCTCTCAGCATTCATTTTCCGAATCTGTAATTTCACACTGAAGTGTTCCAGAAGCTCTATGAAGACACAAAAGGAAAGGAAGGAGGCCCACAAGTCCGCCCGAAAATCAGGGAGTTTCCAGCTGGCATCGCTTGGGACAGTCTACTGGCCAGAGCCCACAGGCCCAAGTGTCAACTGATCTACCCAGGGTGGCCATCACCCACCTGACAGTGGGTGCTTACCCTGACTTCTGACCTGCTGGACTGTGTGCTGAGAGACTCACACAAGCTCACTTATTGCTCTTCCTGGGACAGTGCCTGGGCAAGTGCCACAATTTTATACAGCCACACACCCATACATAATTACATTGATTTCATTCCATACTCAATACAACACTAAAGTAAAGAAAACCAAGCAGTAGGGCCCGGCTAGACAGCTCAGCAGACTAAAGCACCTGCTTAGGCAGAGCACAGCAGCTGGGATTCGATCACTCGTGTGGCATGCTGGTCCTGCCCCTGGGGCATGCTGAGATGGCAACCAAGACTGGACATGGTGGTGCACACTTATAATCCCAGTGCTTGGGAAGCTGCAAACAGGAGAACCATTATGAATCCAAACCATGTAGTGAGACCCTGTAGACCCTATAGACCCTGCAGACATTATAGATCCTGCAGACCCTGTAGACCCTGTCCTAAATATATATGGGAAAAAAAAAATCAAGTGATGGCAGCTGAGTCCAAGACTGCTGTGTTCATGCCCAGGAGACAACATGAGGGAGAAGCACTTCTGCAATACGCACCTGATATGTGGGCCGGTGGGCAGGTGGATGGGTGGACGGAGCATCTGAGGCTCAGACAAAGAGGCAACCTGTCCAGTTAGCCAGACAACAAAGGACCAAGTGGGTCCAGAATCTGAGCTCTTCAAGTCTTACTCTGCCACTAGGCTTTATCTCCACAGTCATTATCAAAGTAACACCTGTGGTTTTAAATCTTTAAAGATCTGAAGTATGGGAAGCTTTTGGTCTGAAAGCTTTCAAGGTAGGAAGGGGAGAGAGTTTTGAGCATCTCCCAGTCAGAATCCACAGACACCTGCATGCAGGTGTTTTGTACAAACCTAAGCAACATGCGAAGACTCAGGAGAACTCGGCACCCAGCCTCAAAGTGGTCCCTCTCCTGCTTTGAGGAGATGCTTGCAAATACTAGCAAGCACAAGACAAAGTTTTATGTCACACATGCATCTCATGTACTGACACTTAGACAATGCTGGCTAGATACATGCAGCATACATAAAAGCAGTTTTGGTGCTATGCATTATTATATGTACTATACATGCAGTGGTATGCATGACTTTCCTTAAGTTAGCCACCCTTTTTATCAACTAGAAAATTAAGGTACACATTTGACTATAGATTAAGTATTTATAACCCAAACATCGATACTCCAAATATCTGTCATCCAAAAATCCAAAGTCTCAAATGCTCTAACAGCTGATTAAGGCCGAGTATGACTGAAAATCTCCACACGATGAAACTTTGTGTCATGCACAAAATTATTATTTTATGGTATAAAATTAACCACAGGCTCTATGTACAAAGTATATCTGAAACATAAAGTAACTTTGTGTTTAAATTTGGGTCCCACCTTCCAGATTTTGTTGCATGTATAAACATCCCAAATTTCTATGAACCTCTGGAAAATGAAAGAAAAGAGTCAAAAACCAAAACAACACCACGAAACTCTAAAATCCAAGTTTACTGATCCCAGGGCCAACTGGGGAAAAGAAAAGAAAACCAACTTATTCATGTTTACACGTAGTTTTGGGCCCTTCGTCCAAACAAATGAGTCTGTCTGCTGGGTGAGATCTCAATCTCCCAAATTCATTAGCCGTGGAAGCACGGAAACGGTCACCTGGCAATTTGATCCTTTGACTTTTGCCGAAGCCACTTAAAAAGAAAAATGCCAGGCAGTCACGAGAAACAGGAAATAGCTTTGATCTGGTCTGTACACCATCCCCGCACCAGGAGGAACAGTATTTACCCACAGGAGGTGCAGAGTCCCTAGACCAGGCTGGTGTCAGGGACATGCAGAAGGGTGGCGGGAGAGGTGGCTCCAACTCACCAGACTGACGTCAGGAAGGTGGTCAAGTACCTGGAGCCTGTCTCCAGCCTTTGTATTATTTTTACTTCTTAACCCTGTAGGTAGCCAAAAGAATTTCTCAGGAAGCCAGGGGGTTGGCCAGACGCAGTATACAGGTGCAGGAAGGACAGGGAAGGAACTCCTAGGCCCTGCCAAGGCCCTGTACTCCATTCGCTTCCTAGCACAAAGGACTGAGGTCCCCACTTGAGCGAGTTCACTGGGTCCCATTGGGGAACCCCAGGGAGCTGCTCCCAGATGGCCCTGCAGACTCCAGGGTGCAATTCGGCACAGGCACCTTTTCTGGAGGAAGCAGCACCTCACACACAGCCACAAGCTCTCCTCCCCAGGAGTCAACAAAGCCAGGGAGAGCCAGCTCCAGAGGCCATGTAGCGGGGCACAGAGTCTGTCCCACTCTGCAGGACACATAGCCCAGTCACAGGGAGGACCTGGCTCACTATGACCCTTCTCCCTGTGGGATCCACTGCAACCACAAGGTTCACACGCTGCACTCCTGGCCCTCTCCTGGCCCCTTCTGGGCCAGCACCCTGGGGGCAGTGGTCTGCTTCCTGCTGCAGAAAGCTAAGCACACACTTGTCTACAGTCAACTAGGCCTGCTCTTGCCTCCCTCCTACCCTACCCTACACAGAAATGGGGGACCCTGACCTCTGAGTCACCTCTCCCCCACTTAGGAACAGTTGTGAGAGGTCAGTTTCAGGGAAATGGGCCATGGTCACCTGTGACCCCCATCCCGGGATGCCTTGTTCCACCCTGGGTCTGAGCACTGACTGGGCAGCCCTGTGCCTCCTGAAGGCAGCAGATCCACACGGCGAATCCCAATGGCCTCAGAAATGGCTTTCACTTTCCAGGTTTCAGACTAGAGCACTTGAAACAAGACATAAAATATCACACACTTCAGAACCACGTCCAAAGACTCAGGGAATGCCTGGCCCCCGAATCTCCCTCCAGGTCACTCTTCTAGTGCAGCTTCCCTCGTAACCCCGGATCAGTGCTGCCAGGGGAGGAGCAAGTGCACAACTCTATTTCTGAAAGTGGTCCTGTCCCTATTTGAGCGACCTGTGAGCGGCAGCTTCCTCACCCTCCCCTGCTGGAGGGATTCTGTGGAGTCTCAGTGTGCTCTTCCCTTCCTGGGCAGGGGACCCAGGGCTCGAGTCTGAAGGCTTTGAGGAGACAGCGACAGCAGCAGCAGCAGCAGAAGGGTGCTGCTCATCAGAGTGGTATACATACTACATCTAAGTGCTGAGTTTGAAGAAGATGGGCCGAGCTCCAAGGGAAGCCGAGGGCCTGCCCACCTGCAGGGGTCCAGGTGGCCCCTGGTCAGGCCCATGACACCCAGAGCCCAACAGCCATCCAACAGCCGAGTGTCCCAGAAGGCCACAGTAGGTCTTAAAGTGCAGCCTTCTCACTACCTCGGAGAGAAGTCCCACTCTGCATGGCCCACTGTGCTGCCTCAGAAGCCAGTGACCATCTGCTATGCACGCAGGAAAACTAAAATGGTTCTTCTCCACAAGGCACATGTAGCTCAATGGAAATACTTAAAATTCATAGCACCAAGACTGTGGGCTGTCTTTGTGCCTTTGAAACCATGGTGAAAGCCCAGGCGATGTCTCTGTGGATGGTGACCACTGGCCCGGCCTGTCACAGGCAGAAACCCTGCCCGGAGCCTGCCCCTCAGAGCAGTGGCTCCCCAGGTCCTGGGGACAGAGGTCTTGGCTGAGCTGTGTCTTCAGCAACACCCAGCCAGAATATTTATCCAGGTAACTTCACATCTCCAGTCCTTTTTCCTTTCTTCTTTCCTGAATGCCTGCAGGCAGATATCCTTCCAAGGTGAACGCCAGGTAAGCTCTGCAGAAAACAAGCACAGGCTCCTCTCTCCTGTGCCACCAACAAAATCCCCTCCACAGAACGCAAAGGCAGGAGGTGTTTCCTGGCTTGTGTGAGTTGGAATGAGGAGAACCCACCCACCTGGAGGTCACAGAAGAGCTTGCAACTGACTCGATGACTGGTTGGGACAGACAGGTCTGCCACTAACCCTGTGGAGCACACAGGTGACACAAGACCTCCAAGGAGGGCATGGGTGCTGTGAAGCAGTGGGAGGGAATCGAACCCCATACCAGGTGCAGCCCCCAGGGGACCCAATGCCCTTGCTGATATTCCACAGGCTGCACAGTGGATCAGGGGACAGAGTCCCGGGGGGAAGGTTCCCAAAACATCCAGTCTTCTACTGGAGAAGTGGAAAGGAAGGAGACTAGAAATGTTCCATAAATTCATCACACATCTTCAGCTTTATTGTTTCTAGAAATGCTGCTGCTTAAGGAGAAAGCTGTTCTTGGACCTGGTAACTCATGGGCACGGAAGGCTTCACTCTTGGCCGGCTGCGCCCTCCCCGGAGTAACCGCCAAGCAGTATGGCCTATGGTGTGCATGGATGAGCCAAGGCTCTGCCACACTGTCACAACCTGTGCTGTGCTCCCACTCCTGTCACAACAAAGGCCACTGCCACTTCCCTACATAAATACTCTGCATCCCAATAGTGCCCTGGAGGAGCAGAAGCACAGTGGGCCTATGGAGTGTGAGGTACGGTGCAAACTGGTCACCCTCTGCCCCTCCCCAGTCCCCAAGTACTGACTTTGGCACCAGAGTCCCCTCCTGTATAGCTGAAGATGCCCAAGGAGCCCCATGGGACACTCAAGTCCCCAGCTGCTCCACAGCAAGCCATGTTCTGACCAGATGCAGCCACTCTTATGTCAAGGCCACTGTCAGCCTGTGTGGAACACCATGCCATCAGTGCAAACCCTGGGGACAGGCTGGAAGCAGCGTGTGTGTGTGTGTGTGTGTGTGTGTGTGTGTGTGTGTTGGGGGATGCTAGGAAGGGTGGGCCTTAGAGCCCCCAGCAATGGCAGAGGAGGGTGGGAAGGCAGGACTTTCATGGGCAGGACTCAGGGCCCCACCCCAATGACCAGGTGACACAGGAGTGACTTCCAGGAGCACCCTGCTTGCTGGCTTGCTGGGCCGTGGTGCAAGGCTCCAGTCTCAGCTTTCCCGGCCTCTAGACCCACGGGCCAATCTTGTTTTTCATTTCCTAGCCAGCAGCAGAAAAAAGCTAAGACAGCATCTTTTGGTCCCTAATGGTGACACTACACACAGAATAACATAACACATGACAGAGACACCTGTGCCAGCCTCTTCTTCCTGTGACCCAGAGCCACATCCACGTCTCTTGCCTGTGCCCATCCAGCAAGGAACCTCCTGCTCCCTTTCCACAGGGGCCAGCGATGTTCCCAGGTCCAGGACTGAAAAGGGAAGGGAAAGAATGGGGGTGGGAGAAGATCCAGGCCTGGTGTTGGTGCACACCAAGGGCGGTCTTCAATCCCTACGCGCAAAGACATGGTGCGTGTCCAGAGAGGAGACCGAGGCGGCGTTCCAGCCAGGCCAAGCTATCACGGGCAACACTGGGAAGATTTATGAGATGTTTACCAAGGCATCTCAGAGGTAAGTGTTCAGTCGGCATCATTATTCATATTAGCAACCCCAGAAAGAGCTGGAAAACACGCTCTGCAGCCCTACCGTGCCGTTCCCTCTCTCGTCACCCAGGACCGCTGCAGGGCTGTCAGTTTTAAAAATAGCACGGCTGAAGGAGAAAAGGAAGTGGGCAACCCCCTGCATCTGATAAAGGTGCCAGACTTCTCCAGACTCTGAGGAGGAAGGACAGCCAGCCTGGGCTCTTGCCTGGCACACATGGTGCCCAGCAGGATGGGCGCAGGAGACATGGGGTCCAGGGGCAGTGACATCCAGCAGCCTCCTGCCCCTGCTTGGTTTGTACCCCAACTTCACTTTAGCTGTGGATGCTGTGTCACTACATAGAACAAGGGACTCCACTCCCTACCCTGGGGCCAATGGTCAGCGGGGGGCAGAGAACAGGACACCCTCCCTGAGAGCAGGGCTCAGTCCTCAGGCACCACTGCTGCCGATTCCTGCTTTCCCCTTCCCAGCCCAGAGCGCCAGGGGAGCACAGCTCTCTTCTGCATCACCAACTCTTGCCCTGCCCTGCACCGCCCCTCACCCTGCAAGCTCCACTTCAGTCTGCCCCACCCCCTGCCTCCCTTGCCACCCCTATGAGGACACCACCTGCCTTCACGCCAACAAATCTAAAAATAAAGAAAAACAAAGAAGGAACTGATAGTGGCGGCTTTCTTTTCTGTAGTGGAAAGTGTTTTGGTTCCTATTTTCTGTAGGGCCTCTCTCCTGCCTCTTCAGGGAAGATTAATGCTGTGGTAAAACACCTTGAACACCATGAGGAGGAAGAAGGGAGCCTGCCCAGGCAGTGTAGACCTCCCTGCATCCAGAAGCTTCCAGGGATCCAGTCAGGGCCCTAGGTGTGGCATGGGGCTAGCAATGACAGAGGGGTGGGAACTGCTATGTGGCTGCTGCCGGGACACTGACCCCAGAGACAGAGCATGGCTGGGCTCTTCTCCATAGGTGGCAGGGAAGAGGGGAGGAGCTGGAACCCTGGCCCATCAACCACAGCTGCTTGGCCAGAAGAGCTCTCAGGAGCAGCTGGGTTGGCACAGTCAGCACCCGAGCTGGGGATCCTGGTGGGAGGATCTGAGTTCAAAGCTCCAAACAAAGTGCATGGTACATCACTCATACCCACGGCCACCAGGACACCAGAGGACGCTGAAGTTGGTGGTGCAGGCAGTGGCTGCCCTATTTCCAGCATGTCACAGGACTACAAGTGTGCAAAACTCTTACCGATCCCATTCTGGGACAATTGGTCCCCAAAGAGGTTTGAAATCAAGCTTGATCTTTGTAAACCTGGTAAGAATTACAAACCCCATTTCCTTCCCTGAAAACGTTAAGATGTGTAAAATGACAGAGCCAGCACTGCTGAGACTTAGCTCATGGTGGCGTAAGTCCTCAGCACAACGCAGGCGCACAGTTAGCATTGCAGGCCCTCACTTGATCGTCCCAGGACAGGTAAAACATGAGTGGCATCTAGGACTAGGCATTCACAGGTGCACACTGTGTGCATAGAGGAGAGGGAGAGAAGGAGGAGGAGACGGAGACAGAGAGACAGAGACAGACAGAGACAGAGAGACAGAGAGAGACAGAATAGAGACAGAGAGACAGAGAGAGAGAGAGAGAGAGAGAGAGAGAGATAATGAATAAATAAACAGTGACCATAGTGGCTAGATAAATTCCAGAGCCTGCTGGGCTTACATCCAGCCTCTTGCACCCCAACTGCATGACTACACAGGTACACCAACCTCTCTATGCCTCACTTGCTGCCTCTGTAAATGTAAGGGTCACTGTGCACACCTGGTGGGTGTCATGAAGTCTAAGTAACCCAGTGTAGGCCAGCGAGATGGTTCAGTGGTCTAAACTGCCTGCTTAGGCAAGCCTAGGCAACTGCAGGGACTGTGGTTCGATTCTCAGCACCACATGCTATACTAGTCCCACCCCCAGGGAAGGCTGAGCGGGCCATAATATATATAGAATTGCCAGCCAAATAGCTGAGGGGATTAAAGTGCCTGCAAACAGGCTTGAGAGCAGTGAGTTCCATCTCCGGCCTGCCAATGTACCAGCCCCACCCCCTGGGTGTGCTACGAAGGCCACTGAGCCTGGGTGTGGCAGCGCATGCCTACAATCCCAGCTTTTGGGAGGCTGTAGACAGGCAAATCACTACAAGTCTGATCTAGTAATGAGACCCTGCAGACCCTTCCCTCAAAAAAAAATTTCATTATATAAGTAACTCAATCTACATGAAATGACAGAGCCCGCTGTACCCCAATGTCAGGGAGTGACACACTCACACCCCGTGTACATGAATACACAGCCTGACGCCAACAGTCGCTATCCCCAAGGCCAGCACAAGGAAAGCTGGCATGGGGTGATCAGGAGGGAAGGCCCAGAGGTGACTGGGTGAGGACTCTGATCTACTCCGACCCTTCTGAAGGACTCCAGGCGCCACCAAAGGCCCACCCAGACCCACTTCTAGCCTCAACTCTCTAAGAGAAAGAGAAACATCAAAAAGAAAAAAATAAAATCCCCCAAACCAAGAAAACATAAACTCTTGTAAGAAAACAAAAATTATCCCATAAAATAAATTAAAAGGGAGAAGTCTGGAGCATTTGTCCTCTAAGTAAAATTACCCTAGCAGAACACAATCTAGTAGCAGAGGCAGCAACGGGAGGGTGCTCCGGAAGAGCTGAGGAGCGCCAGGAGGGGCAGGCCCTGTCCACAGGGGGCAGGGACACACTCGAGAGGCAACAGAAGACGCACGGGGTCACTACAGAGAGCAGGAGATGAGCACAGGTGGGCACACACAGGCAGGGAGGACAGAACGGAGAGCCAGGCCTGGGCCCTGAGGGCGGCACCTTCTTCCTGCCCTCCTCTGCCTGTGTTGCACACACGCCCTGAAAGTCCTTCTCAGAGGACCTGCAGACGGGGCAGAGCGAGCACTCAGGCCCTGCACAGGGTGGCTCTAGGCCCTGAGGTGCACACAGGCAGGATCACAGGGGTGGCAAGCTGCGAGGGACCACGACACTCGGGCACACACAGGGCCAGAACACCACCTCAACTCCTGCGTTGGACGGAATTTTTTAAGAACTCCAAGCACCACACTGTTCCCTGCAGGATTTGAACTCACAGGGGTGAAGCCACACAGAGGCCTGGAAGGAACCCTCAGCCGTCAGCACTGCATTCCCGCACCTGGCGCTGGGACGCTGCTAACTGCAGCCCCAAGGCTCTGCCAATGCCCACAGGAGCTCTGCTTTCCGGTCAGCATGCCTTCATTCACTGTGGCTCCCCAGCTTCCTGGACTCTACATCTTCCCTGAGAATTACTGAGAGCAAGTTGGGGCCTGGCAGGGAGGGGAGCCGGGCAGCGCCTGGCACCTGGAGCAGAACATGATGCCATGGGGTCAGTGAGGTCACACATCTCAGAGGAAGGTGCTGAGTGCCCAGGAGGGGAATGGGACCCTGCAGGAGGGCGCTCCGCCACCTCCATCTGGCTCTGCAAGGCCCGTTTCTGGAGCAGTGCCAGGCTCCCAGGGAAAGAGGTGGGACTAAGAAGGGCAACCGTGGCCTCAGGGAACTGATCTGGGGCTGGGTGCATAGGTCCACATTTGAGGCGTGTCCAGCTCCACGAAGCTGGGGTGGGAGGAGAAGGAACATCCCAGTGGCCCTGCACATGGCTAGCTGCTTCTTATTACTAAATCACCCAGGATGTGCCACACACCTCTGCCTGGAGGGCTTCCTTGGGTACCTCCAACCCAGCCCAGCAACACTCAGCAAATCTGACAGCCACATAGTTAACTCCATGGAGTTTTAAACATTGTTTTTAGGTTGACATAATTACAGGATCACAGGCAATAATAAAAGCAGCACAGAGCGGTCCTGTGAACCCTCCCCCAGCATCCCGGTGCTGGTGTCTTATATAACGGCAGTCCCCCCAATCCAGGAGCTCAGCACCCAGTGAGAGAGAAGAGGCCGAGGCAGAGGTGTTGCGTCTTTATGAGCACTTCGGGTCTTCCTTGACCCTTGAAGCTGCATCACACACACACAGGTCTATGCACCTGCTCGGTCACCACATGACTCCATTGTTCCACAAGAGCACCCTCCGGGGACAAAGAAACATTCATGCTGATTCGTGGTGCTATGCCAGGCACTGGTCCTGATGTAGGTCTGGCCCTGCACTCTGTAACTCCATTAGTTCAAGAACGTTACATACATAGGCTCACACCCCATGGAGCCTTGAACAACTGATTTTTGTCACTGAGGAGGATGCTCCTGAGACCTAGGTCACGGTGCACACACCGGGCCACTCTTCTTGCTCACTAAGTGCACCTGCCTGCAAGGGAACACCATGTTAATTGTTTCCCTGCTGCAGGACCTGGGTGGCTTCCAATCCTGAGCTATGAGGAACAAGGCTTCTAGGTGCCCGTGGGCTGGGAGAAATGCAACTTCCCTTTGCTTAGGAGAAATGGGTAGGTGTGCACCTGCCACCCTTGGGTGAAGGACACATGGCACAGGCTCCTCTGAGGCTGCTTACCTTTCTGTTCCCACCAAGGGCTCAGCTTCTCCACATGCTCCTGGCCTCAGGACCAGCCTGTGGTGTTCTCTGGCCCTAACAACTGCACATTTGTAGCTCTTTACGGATTCTGTTGGCTCTTGGCTGGCGCCCCCAATGCCCTTCCAGAGTTTCCCTCCATCTGTATATGTGTTGGGGTGAGACGTCTTTTTGCCATTTTCTGATTGGGTTATTTGGTTTCTTCCTGTTGAGAGTGGAGAGGTTTTTACATATTCTGGATGAGCGCTTGAGGGAAACGTGTGATTCACACAGTCCTCTCCAGCCGGTGGCTCCGCTTCTCAACCTTCCAGCAGAAGTGCAGCCACGCAATCAACTCGGCTGGAGCCCAACCTACGCACTGCTGAGGTGCGGAGCTAGATATCTCCCTAAGCCTCATGCGCCCCCAGGCAGGGCTTTTCAGAGGTGGCTGGATGGACAGAGAGACAGACAGACAGACAGACAGACAGACAGACAGACAGACAGACAGACGGACGGACGGATGGATGGACGGACGGATGGATGGACGGACAGACAGACAGAAAATATGTGTGTGTGTGTGTGTGTGTGTGTGTGTGTGCGTCTATTATGGTGTTGGTGCTATTTCAGTCCACCGACTCACATGGCACATTTCTGCGCATGGGTGGCACCACCACCCCTGAGGCTTGTGGTCTGGAAGGAGCGTGGAGGGACAGGAAGAAGGCTGCTGCCTGCCGCCCTCTGCCCACCATGTACTGCCTCTGCGCCACCTGCCTTGACGCCAGCCAGCTACGGACTTAAGCCTCCACAGTCTGTGAGGTGACACATATCTTTGTTCCTTCAGCCAGCAAGTGTGAGCTATTGTGTCTCAGCAACAGAAATGTAATTAAGACATTAAGGCAACTGCCAGTTCTGCTTTATGAGTTGTGCTTTCTGAATTGTGTCCCAGTTTGGGGGAAAAAAAGCAAAAACAGAAAGCCTCTCAGACCAGCAGAGCTCTCTGGGTACAGGACTGACCCCCTACATCTCCAAGTCCTATGCACAGGGGGGACATGTGGGTCTGTTATAAGAACTGAAATTAACAAATACAATTTAAAATATTAACTGACAGAGTATTGGCTGCTGTCATTACAGCCACCCACTGGTGAAAGCAGCGCCGCTCTCCTTGATCACTCCACCAGGGTCCTATGAAGACAATGTCTGAGCTCCAGAGGCTGGCACAGCTGTGTACAAAGGGCAGGCTCGGTGGAGAGAAGATGACTCTTGCATCCAATGCAAATGCAGCCACGCCAAACTTCTCAGCCAAAAGGCAAGAAGTCAGGACAGAAAGGAACTGTGCCCCAGGAGAAACCAAAGATGCAAGTGGCCATCTAGTTCCCGGGCCTCACAGCCCCTCAGCGATGCACTCACTTGGAACATCCAAAGCCCCAGGTATAGGTGAGGGTGACAGAGCCATCAGAGCACCAAGTGCAGGGGCGCTGTAGACTCACTGTGGGAGCCTCCCAGGGAGGAGGCTTTCACTCTGCCCGCTGAAAGGCCATGAAGACAGGACAAGAAGGCATCCCCTTCCTTTCCACTTCATGGCTTGCCTGCTTCCTTGGACCAATGGTTGAGTTGACACCTGCATGACCTGGAGTGACTCAGGCATACTACTTCCTGCTTGCCAGTCCCTGAGTCTATCTCTCTCTGCACAGTGTCAACCCAGGAAGGCAGTGACCTCTTTAACTCATCACCCTTGTGCTCCAGGATTTAGAACACTTCCTGAAGTACCAGAATATTGGAGTAACAGGCTGCCTGGCAATGCTGGGAAGGGCCTGAGCACATAGATGGGTAACAGGAAAGACGTGGCTGGGTGCAGGCTGCAAGAAACCAAAAGAAAAAAAGCCAGGAACACTAGGAAAGATGGTGTCTACTAACACCTTAGAGCTCTCTGCAAGTCTCGTGGGGCAGCACCCACCCTCCCTGCCAAAAGCTACTGGTGCCACGCCACTGTGGGGCACCCAGCTCCCCCAAGCTCTACATTCAGCTTCTCAGTTTTATGTGGTATCCCTCACATCGGCATTTCACTCATCTCATCATCTCACTGCACCCCAGGTATGCTGTACCTGGGGACACATTCTCATGGAGCAAGTCGCTAGCAAGCATCTGGCGGTGCTCATCCCCAGTGAGCTTTCCTGGAGCTCTGGAGGACTCCATATCCCTGGAGCCCGGGGGGATGATAGTGGGGTTCAGAGCTCTGCAGGGTGCTGTGACTGATTTTTCAAAGGAGCAGAAGAGCAAACAGCCAAAGGGGGGAGGTGACACCTTTCCAAAGTGGCCCTGGTTGAGTGACTCACACAGAGTGTTCAGACTTAACGCAGAGTGCAGGCACTTACTATAGCAAAAGGACACAGAGTCACTGCCAGGACACATACCTGACCCCCATGAGTTAAGGGAGGACAGGTTTATTTTGGCACAGTTTAGAAAGGCTTCAATGCACAGCCACCTGGCTCTAAGGCAGGGCTGCATCAGAGACTGGCATGGCAAAGGACTGCTGCTTACAGCATGGGGACAAGAAGCAGAGAGAGAGAGGGCAGGAGAGGAGCTCTTCCAGGCCCCACCCCCAGTGAGCCACCTTTCCCTACCAGACCCTACCTACCCACTAACAGCAAGTCAGCTATGAGCCCATAGTACGATCACTTCCAAAGTCCCATCTATGAACCCAGGAGGCTCTTGGAGACGTGCAGATGTAAACCACAGCGTTCCTCCCCTGCCCACTAAGGCATAAGCATAATCCTTGATGATGAATGCATTTTAGCACATCTCCAAGCTGTCAGTTCTAACAGTTCCAACAATGCTGAAAAGGCAAACTTTTATTTGTGAACCCCTGTAAATAACAGAAAGAAAGCTAAACACTGCTGCCATTTCATGGCATGGGACCCACACTCCCATTCCAGAAGGGAGGAATGGGGACCAGAAACCCCTGGGAACAAAGCAAGACTGGAACCCAGCAGGGCACGCCTTACGCCTAGCAGTGTCATGTCCAACAACCAGGATAAGTTGTGGCAAACAGATGCAACCCCAAGGCTAGTGGGGCAGCACCATCCTGGCCCTGCACCACAGCCAGTGGTTGAAACCCTCACGGCTTCTCAGGAGCTGGCTTTGCTCACACTTCTCGACCTTCCTCAAATATTGCCCACTCCCACTTCACTGGCTTTCTGAAGTCTTCCCTACACTCCAGGCTTTGTTTTCACAGCTTCTGCCCTGCCCTCTTGGGCACACACTGCCTGGCTCCCCAGGCCTTCTGAGCTCAGTGTGGAAGCTGCCACATGCTTGCAACACTTATATTCTGTATACTGGTGAAAACAGAGTTACGCATGCTCTGCCACTGGCTCCAGCAGTAGTCTGGCCTCTTGAGCCACAGGTGTGAGGACCTCTGAGCCCTTTTTGATAACTGAGCACCTAGAATGGATTCCCAGGAAGCTGCCTCCCCAGTGCCCCTTCAGGAGCAGGGCACCCTAGGACTCTATTCAAAGCAAAGTCTCCCGTTATTCCACGCTTGAGTCTGGAAAGAGTGGGCCCTTTTAGGCTCTCCCATATACTCAAGGTGTTGTTTGTACTGTATTTGACTTCCTCTTTAATACTAAAATTTTTAGCGACCAAGTTATCCTCTGTTCCAGCCTCACAGGTTGTGACCTTACAACTGCTTCCTTTCTGGCCAAACTCAAAGCCTCTTAAAAATCTCTCTGTCTGCTCCTGATTTCCAATATAAACCTCACTAAAAGCAGAAAGCTGTATTCATGCCACAGCTTAAACACTGGGCTGCTTTGAAATTTCCTAGGCCAGATTAATTAGTCCACAGCCCTTAATCTCAGCCTGCTGCAGAGTCTCAGGACATGAAAAAATAGTCAAACTTTCCACCACAGCCTAACATCTGAGCTCTGGAGCTCAATCATCCATGGAGCATTCCTCCCACCTCGAACCTCGCAGACCAGCTCCACTAGCTGCACGGAGGCCTTCTGAGATGTGACCAGTGTCCCATCCAACTGAACTCATAGTTCTCTCTGGCATCTGGAGCCAGTATCTTCCAAGCTCTCCAAGCATCTCCTGCTAACAGCTCCAAACATGAAAGCACATGATCAAGAACACTGACCCCACTTCTCAGGTAACAAAACCTGTCACATTTGCATTGCTAAGACACCATACTCAATATTAAGGCCTCTTAATCCAAGCTCCTTCCAAAAACGCTGCCTAAAGCCAGATGTGGTGGCATAGGCCTATAATCCCAGCACAAGGGAGGCCGAGGCAGGAGGTCACTGTGAGTTAGAGGCCAGCCTGGCTACAGGGCATGTTCCAGGCCAGTCTGAATTACAGAGCGAGCCCCTGTCTCAAAAAGACAAAAATTAAACACAGCACTTTGCCTCTGAGTGCATTAAGCTCTCCTGAGACATCTAGACACAACCATGGCAGACACAAAGCAAAATCAGCAAAGAACACAGGTGCATGAGGGCAAGGTTGGGAGGAACCTAGTTTCCATACTCCTATAACCTCTCTCAGGGGAAATGCATGTCACATTCAGGAGGCACATAAGTACACAGGTGCACAGGGAATCAAGAGGGACACAGGTGTGCAGCGGTACAGAATGGACACAGGTGTACAAGGGGACAGGAAGGACACAGATGTGCAGGGGCACAGAAGGGACACAGGTTTGTAGGGGTAGAGGAAGTACACAGGTGTGCAGGGGTAGAGGAAGGACACAGGTGTGCAGGGGCCCAGGAGGAACACAGGTATGCAGGGGTAGAGGAGGGACACAGGTGTGCAGGGGTAGAGGAAGGACACTGGTGTGCAGGGACACAGGAGGGACATAGGTGTGCAGGGGTACAGGAGGGACACAGGTGTGCAGGGGTAGAGTAGGTACACAAGTGTGCAGGGGTACAGGAGAGATACAGGTGTGCAGGAGCACAGGAAGGGCACAGGTGTGCAGGGGTACAGGAGGTACACAGGTGTGCAGGGGTAGAGGAAGGACACAGGTGTACAGGGATACAGGAGGGACACAGGTGTGCAGGGGTACAGGAGGGACATGGGTGTGCAGGGGTACAGGAGGGACACAGGTGTGCAGGGGTAGAGCAGAGACACAGGTGTGCAGGGGCACAGGAAGGACACAGGTGTGCAGGGGTAGAGGAAGGACACAGGTGTGCAGATGCACAGAGAGGACACAGGTGTGCAACACAGGAAGGCCAGCAGTGAACCCCAAGGCCCACCTGCACACCAGAGGCACAGTGAGCCATCTAAGTGGCCCTGTCAAGACGCGAGGCTCCTGAGCCCCAAGTCTCCTGACAGAGGCCGACTGCACACCTCAGCCTCTGCACAGTGGGAGGTTCATCACATTGACCCTCTCCTCTGATTGCAGGCATCGCCTCACACACCGCCTTGCTTCACGGCCATTTTGGACTCATCTTCCGCAGGGTCTTTAGAGTGCCCCTCCTATTATGCATATAAGTCATGTAAGTCACCAGCCCTCGAAAGAGGACCTGGTCCACCACACCTATTCCCCTGCACACCTGTGTCCCCCTGCTCAGACCTTGGTGGAACTGCCTTAGTCTTCAGGCCCGGGACACAGGGGATGCTCACTCTACAAATGTGTACTGGGCACCTTCTCAATGGCAGATAATGTGTAGATCACTTGTTGGTGTGTTGGCTGGCTTTCAGTTATAGTAACCAAACACCTGTACTGATCAGCTTTAAAAGAAAAAGGGTTATTTGGGCTCATCGCTTGGGTAGTATCAGGACGTTGGCTTGTTGCTTTTGTACATGAGGCAAGTCCCTATATGGTGACAGGAAGTGTGGGGTACACAAACCAACCACTCATTTGAGGTGGCCAGCAGTGGAGAAGACCCAGCCCTCTCAGAGGACATGCCCTCAACGACCTCACTTCCTCCAGCTAGGCTGCGTCTCTGACAGTGCTGGGGACTTTTCATCTAAACTGCACGACTTGACACATGTGGGAGAGAGCGCTGTGAGAGCCCAAGGCGCAGCTTACAGCTGCTCAGAATAACGAGCGCGGGGCCTGTGCCTGGTCCCCGCCCACACTGTGCTCCCTGAAGCTGAGTGGAGTTCAGACTGCAACTCCAGCTTGAAAGGAGCACTGCATTTTCATAAGTGACTAAGGTAGCCCTCAGCACTCCCAGCACGCCTGGGTTTTATTTCTCCAGACAGGCAGAGAACAATCGGCTTCACTCTCTTCTTCCACCTGCTCACATCTCCGAGCTGATCTCACCAGGCTGTGGCCTCAGATGCCACTGAGAGGCTGGCAATCCCAGTGCGCACCTCCCTCCCCAGCTCTCCGCACAGCTCCTGGCTGACAGCCATGGCCCGGCCCGCTCTACTCACTTAGCTCCACCTAAAAAGCACAGTTAACTCAATAAGCCTGAACCTGAATGGTCAGTGTCTGCTCCCAAGCCGTTCACTCCTGCAATCTTCCCCATTACAGTAAGTGGACAGCATGTAGGTAAGCTCCTGCACGCAAGCACACACATGCTCACGCGCCCTGAAAGGCTGCGGTGAGACGCCTGACTCGCCCTTGCCCTGCTTGCCCTAGGAGTCGCTGTACCAACACATCACAAAGCTGTGGAGCCAACCTCGACAACATAGTTCCACTGACTTCCCACCACCCTTACCACTGCGATTCTGGCCCAGGCCACCAGCGTCTCCTGCCTGAGTTCCGGCCCTTTCTTCCTAAAAAGGTCCCCACTTCTGTCTTGGTTCCCACCCTTCCCAACTGACAGCCAGAGACCCTTGTGCAAGGCCAGCCAGGCATCTCTGATGCCCAGGCCACGCAGTGCGCACAGTATGAGGCCATGCCAGAGCTGCTCCCCTCAGCAGGGCCTCTGGGCAGCTAGGCTCCCAGGAGCTCAAGGGGCATCTGTGCCTGATCTGCACAAAGGTGCTGGACACATGGGAGCTGCCTCTACCTCCTTTACCTCAGCAGGCCTCAGCCTGCCAGACTCCACCCTTCTCTTCTAGGCCCTCCTAAGAGGCCCCCTGCGCATCTCCCGGCCTGAGTGACGACTAAGACCTGGCCTGCCCTCTTCCCTCTGCTCGTGCTTTTTAAGGTTTTCACTATTTTATGAACTTTAATACCTATCACCTCTTAGTTTAAATACTGTACGAAGGCAAAATTCACATAAAATGAACTGTGAAACAAGGGGGCACGTTTAGTGCATTCCCAACACGTTGCCGACCACATTCGTGTAATTCCACCGCTGCCACTGTCCAAAGCAGAGCCACGAGTCAGGTTTCACCTGCTCTCCACATCCACAGCCATGAGAAGGTCAGTATTCAGCTCCAAAGACTCAGCTATTCAGCACGTATATTACAAATGAGATCTGCCAATCTGTGGTGTTTCAGTTCTTTTTCTTTTTTCTTTTTTCTTTTTTTTTTGTCTTTTTGAGGCAGGGTCTCACTATGCAGTTGAGGCTGGCCTTGAGCTCACTTTTGTAGCCCAGGCTGGTCTCGAACTCGCACTGATCCTCCTGCCTCAGCCTCCCAAGTGCTGGGATTACAGGCGTGAGCCACCACGCCCGGCTCCAGTTCTTTTTCTTGATGCCAGAATAAAATACCTGACACCTAAAGTTAGGGAAGGAAAGGCTCACTTAGTTCACAATTGTACAGGCTTTGGTCCACAGTGGCAGGCCCAAGGCAGGGCAGTACGACAGAGGAGCGACAGTCCACGGTGGCCAGGCAGAAGTCAGCTAAGCAGCTATAGGGAGCTTTCCCTCTTTCTGTCGCTTTACATTCCACACAGGTGACAAGGCTATTCACTGGTGCCACCAACACTCAGGGAGGGGCTTCGACTGTCCTTAACCCACATTCCCACTCCCTAGATTCAACCACCTTTGGAACTCCCCACTTATACTACATGAGGCTCATGGGGGGGGCACATCTAGACACACGTCATAACATCTGACCTCTGTACCGGATGTTTCTCACTGGACCTTTCATAATTTAATCTTACAAAGATAGTCTGCTTTATTCAATAGAATAAAGGCCTAGGAAGAGGGCCTGAGCAATGAAGAAGACCAAAATAAACACAGTTCACTGGATGAGTTGATGGCTGGCTGGCAAGATGAATAGATAAAGAGTGGGTGTGTAGGTGGATGGAAGGATGGATGGATGGATGGAAGGATGGAGTGGGTATGTGAATGGATGGGTAGAGTAATGATGAGTGGGTGGACAGATGAGCACATGGCTATGTGGATGGAGGAGTAAGAGAGTGGGAGAGTGTGTATGAGTGCTGGAGGAGTGGATGGGCGTGTACATGGATGGATGAGTAGACAGATGTATGGATGATTGGTGGATGGATGGATGGGAGAATGAATAAGTGGATGGATAAGTGGATAGATGGAAGAATAGAGGAGTAAGCCCATGGAAGGATGAATAAATCAGTGTGTGAGTGAATAAGTCAACAGGCCATGTATACTCTAGGAGGGAGGCAGAGGTGCAAAAGTGGACACACACAAGGGCCAGGTGGCATTGGGAGACCCAGACTGTGAAGCCACATGAGCAGTGGCCACGCAAGCTGATATGGAGACAGAAGAGCAGCACAGTGCCATCAGAACTGGCTGCAGGGCAGCTGGAGCCTCGAGGGACCCAGCAGCACTCCAGATCAGGTGCTTGCTGCCTTCACTGGCAGGAGCACCTGCCCTGTCCCTCCCCACCTCTGGGAAGATGACAAGCAGCTCCCTGCACACCATCCCAGATCTTGGCTGCAACCCTCCAGAGAAGGGAGCCACACAGTAGCCTCTCCTGCAGCATGCGCGCCCTGGGCTCTGCATCCTTGCTATTGCCCAGGCGGCGTCCCTGCTAGAGGGTGCCACAGGGCCAGCTGCGATGCACAAGGGGGCAGCTGGCTTCACATCTCCAGTGCTTTCAGTGAGCATACTGCTGTCAGCAGGCACAGCTCCACCTGCAGGCTGGTGGCAGGGAGTGACTGAGCCAGTCTCTAGCAGTCCTGGGGGCCAAACTGGATCCCAAGGCCACACCGCACCCTTTCCCTGTGCAGCTCCGAGCATCCTAAACCCTGGGCTCAGCTTTATAAGCAAATATTAAGTCTTTGGGTTTCTTTTTTTTTTTTTTTTTTGTGGGACCAGGGTTTAAAGTCACGACCTTGCATTTGCCAGGAAGGCACTCGTGTCACGGAGCTATCTCCCCAGCCCCTATCAGCAAATATTTTCCAGCATCTCTTGACCAGGATTGCACTTTGCAGTGCCCTGCTCCACCCCCAGCCCTTCTCACTATTTTGAGCTACAGTCCCACCATGATGGTTGCTGAGCCCTTGAGTGCCTCCTGCACACGTGCCCACACAGGCCTTCACTTCTGTAGCGGGTTACTGTTGAGCAGTTTAGCTCACAGCTGAGTGAGGAGGCACACCGCTGCAGGTTAGCATCCTTGGCATTTCCCGCTCGCAGGTGACGTGGGACGGCATCCACAGGGCCTGCGTCTGTCTTCTCCGACCAGACACCCACTCAAGTCTCCGGATCCTCTTCCAGTTGAGTTGACTGTTTTCTCCCTTCTTGAGTTCTAACCTTTACTATGTTCCTCTGAACATAAGAACGAGGCCCTGCCTGGTGCAGGGACTCATTCACAAGGGACACAAACTATTCTGCCACCCCCACAGACAGGGTGGTTAGAGCAATGGTCCTGGGTGGTCAGCAGTGGGAACTTTCCAGTTGGGAGTCCCATTGCCAATGTGTTTACTGGTAGACATAACTTGGCACAGACCTGGACCACAGGATGAGAGAGCAGAGATTCAAGGATGGATGGCTACCATACAGCAGTTTGCACCTTGCAACCCCAGGTCCATGGGCCAGAGCCTTAGCCATACGCCATAGCACCTGTTGTCTCCATCTAAACCTCCAGAGAAAACAAGGTTCATGCCAGAGCTGCCCAGTCACCCCAACCAAGGGCGCCGACCTTGGCGAGAGCTCCCTGGACCACACGTCGATAGTTGATGGCTGAGCTTGTGGCTGCTGCCCCACCCCCCATCACACCCCAGAGCCCATGGAGGGCTCAGGCCTATTAGCGAGCTTCCCCTTGGAGGAGTACTTCATCCCTCACGAGCATGCCAGCCTCAGGGGTGTCCAGGCCATGCACACACGTCGAAGCCTTCCTCTCAGTTTACTCATGTGTTCAGCAAACATGAGCTAAGCCTGCGCTGGGCGATGGGCCGGAGATGAAAAGGAAACCGTCTCTCCTTGAGGAGGTTACAGCCTCTCGAGGAGACAGAAAGGAAAAAAACAAGTACAACACAGAGCCGTGGAACGAGACTGGTTCTGCCTGCTTCCTGGCTTTCTCCCATTGGGTGGTGCTAAATTGGTACAGGAACACAGACTCGTTGCTTAGCGCTGGCTGAAGTGGTACTGTTAACTGCATTCAGGGGACGTGGAAGTGCTACTCTAAGCAGCAGCAGACAGCCCGGCATGGAGGAGGAGGAGGCTGTCTGCAGCCCCACCATTAGGAGAGGCTGAGGCAGGGGATCGGAAATCTGAGTCTTCCTGGGCAACCCAGTGAGACTGTCTCAAAATTAAACATAAAATTTTAAAAACGTCTAGTACTGCATTTGTGAATAAGCAAAAGGGAGCAACAGGAAAGCAAGCTTCTCCAGGTAGGGCTGCAAGCTCCAGGCCCGTGTGGTTTGTGGGAATCCTATTGGAATCAGGAGACCGTTTTCCCAGGCTACTCCTGAGGGGAGGTCCAACAGGCCCAGGGGGCCCCGGGTAGGATAGCAAGCCCAGCCTGGACCCTTTGCCCAAGGGACCAGGGACTGAAGACAAGCTGGGAGGGGCACAGCTACTCTCCCTGCTGACTCTACAGAACTTCACCGGCCAGCCGGTTCCATGAGGAAACGCTTCAGAGCTCAGGCATTTGTGGTCCACAGGCATCTGTACTTGGAGCACAGGCAACCCTGTCCTCTTGCCCATCTGACTGACACCCCCTGCCCCCCAAACTCTCCTGTCCCCACGAGGGCCCCACACTCCACCCCACACCCTCAGGGAAAGTCTCTGACTAGAACACAGGTCACACTGCATTGATGAACACACCTGACAAGGGCTGTGGTGGAGGGAGAGACACGGACAGTTTCTGTTCGGATCAGTTCGGATCATCCCTCCCTGGAATAGCCTGCATGGTGTCAGCACCCCAGTTCCAAGGGCACGAGGGAGCATGGCCTGGAGGTGCAATGTCCAAGCTCGCTGGCTGAGCAAGATCCATCTGACCTCCAAATCAGTACCCTTCACAGGACTCACCCACTCAGGGTAAAGCCCTGCTCCCTGACATGATCTGTCCCAAGAGCTAGGTCATGGGGTGCATGTCTGGCCAGCAAACAATGTGTCCGGTGGTGCCCAATGGGGTCAACACATTGTCTGGTCTTCACACAATAATAATGGTGGCTGTGTGGCTGGCCATAGGCACAACTCACTGGTCGGAGATGCATTGACACCACTAAGCAGGGGCTTTGGGGCAGTCCTGGGGCAGATGTCAGCACCCACAGCAGGCAGGCCTTAACCAGATGATGCTAAATCCCCTGAGCAGCCCCATCCCATCAGGCGAAGGCCTCAGTGCACCACAACATCCAGCCAGGGATTGCAGCCTTCAGTCCTGCCGAGCTAACTTGCAGGACCTGACAGTGTTGGGCTTGCCAGTCCTCACATAGGCCAAGTCCTGGACTAAGGCTGTGTTTGTACATTTGTGAGCATGTGTGTCCATGTCTGTGTCCACTGCAGGTGTTGCTCCCCCGGAGAGCCCTGCCAGCACACACGTGCATCACGTAACTCCGACACATGGACACAAAGGGACAGGGCCTGGTGCACACTCAGCCCTTGGCATTCACTGATGAGAGTGCCCCAAGGAGGAGGAGGCCTGCAGGCTGCCTGGGGCCACACAGATAAGCAGGCTCCTGAAGACCAGACACGACGCCCAGCCACAGCTCTTCTGGAGCTGCTGTGGGTCCTGAGACCATGGTGTAGCTTCTCCGGAGGGGACTAGAGCAGGTGCCAAGCAGGCTGGGACATGCTGGCTCCTCCTCATCTGTCTGCCACAGCTGCCACCTGCCGCTCACCAAGCTGTCCCGTGTTCCACGAGTGCCAGTGACTCTCCCTGTGATGTGCCAGGCACCCTCGTGTAAGCCTCACCAGAGGCTCAGTGATTGCTGAGATGTCTCCCTTTCCCACTTCTATTCTGCCACTGGTGCCTGGTGACTTCATTGCTGGCAAGGGGTCTTTCCTTCTAGGACCTGCACTTGGGGTCGTCACCATATGCAAAAGTAGGCACCATCTGACGCACCTGGGGTGTGTACGTGGCTGGCAAGGGGCTGTGGAGCCTGGAAAGCAAAGTTTCCAGAGGAGGTCAGAGTGGGTATAAGCAAGACAGATGCTGTAGGAATGGTGTGCATTCACGCTCATGCACCACACTGCTGTACAGACCCAGCCAGGCCTGCGGCAGGGGACGTCTAGGGGAACACCAGACCACACTACATGGAAGTCCTGGTGAGCCCTCCTGAAAGCCCGCCAACTGCTTGGCACCACCAAGCCCAGCCACCTTGCCGAGTCAAATCAGCTTGTCCCCCTCTGCATTCAGTTTCCTTATGAAAAGAGCAGGCAGCGAGCCATGGAGATAGCTCAGTGGTCTAACTGCCTATCTGTCAAGTGCAAGGACCTGGGTTTGATCCCTGGTACCACATACTGTGCTGGTCCTGCCCCAGGACTGCTGAACCAGCTGCTAAGAGTGGGCGTGGTAGTGTATGCCTATAACTCCAGCACTGGGGAGGCTGAGACAGGAGGATCCAAGCTACACAGTAAGACCCTGTACCAAACACATAAATTTTTTTTAAAAAAAGAAAAACAATACGTGGGGATGTGCCTGGGTTCATAAACACGCACATGTATGTGTGCGCTCATATACATAAATGCACATGTGTGTGTATCACTATGCACGGGTGCCCACACATGTCCATATCAAGCCCACCAAGGCTCAGGGACTCCCCACGCATCTCCTCCACCACACTACAATGGACCCAGCCCGGCCCACAGCACCCTGACCCCCTCTCCAGGCCTCTGCAGTGACCTCACCCCACATGGAGCCCAGACACTGCTCCCAGCTAGTCCACACCTCCACAGGTGCCCAGCTTCCACAGCCCCAAAGTGGCAAAGCTCTGCCCCACCTCCCAGTCTCCAGCAAGCTCTGTGGGCCCAGGTTGGACCCTAGCAGTTGGCCTCTGTGTGCTTGCTCTCAAGCCTAGTGCTGGAGCATCTCAGGAATCTGCTGTGTCACCACGTGCAGACAGTGCACACAGTCTCCTTGGCGCGTGTGCTGGGCAGCCTCCTGTGGGTGTCTGCCTTGGGTCCTAGCACCCCACTGCTCCTGGTTATGCACCCCTCTCCTCTCTACATCAAGAGACCCACCCTGTGACTGCTGATTCCTTCTGGGGCTGATGCAGGGTCACCAAATCCACATAAGCAAAGACCACAGAAAGAACACAGACAAGTGCAGAGGACAGAGTGGCCGGAACTGGACTCGGCTGCCTGGTTGAGCCGGGGGGTGGGGCGCAGAGGAGTGACACTGGCCACAGAGCTGCCTCTCATCTGCCCCGCAGCTCAGATGGCTCTCCCGGATCAGCATGCAGCAGCACACTTCCTTCTGCCACAGGCCTTGCTGTGGCTGTATTAATTACATCTTGCAACTTCCTTACTAGGTCGGTATTATAGAGGGGTCAATCAATAGAGGGGTCAGCAGTGAGGCAGGACAAAATAGCTATCCACTTACGATGGGTGAGCAGCAGGGATGGGGGAAGGAGGGGCAGGGCAGAGGGCCTGTGCAACCCCACACCCAGCCTGAGGAGCTGGGCATTAGGTCCTTCTCTGGAAATGGGCTCCTGCCTGCACCCGGACCAGCCTGCAGGACCCGGGGTTCCTCCACCGCCCATGCAGAGCTGGGGTCTTCATGTCTATACCTGGTTGTCTGTGCTGCTCAAGGAGGACATGGGCCACAGGGTGGGGACCCTGTCACCTTTCACAGCTGATGATGCTTGGGTCTGTGACTGTGGGGTCCCACAAACCAGGCCAGGTGGATGCCCACAGGGATGCAGTCCAAGCAGGCCAGTACACTTGGCCTCCATGTGACAGGGCCAGGTGTAGAGGTGCTCACCAGAAAGAACTAGCCATGTGTCCGTAGGGGTATCACTCACAATCCTTGCCTCCCACAGGCCACAGGCTGTGGCCTACCTGTCCAACCCATAGCCTAACTGCAGGCTCGTGGGGCCCTCAGTAGGGGTTTTTGAGGGGTGAGCGAGGAGGACCAGCAGCAAGGTCTGTGTGCCGCAGGAGCCTGGAGCCCCACACTCCGCAGGTGGGCTGCCTGTAGGAGGCTTGTCTCAGGCCAGCTGGGACAGTGCCTCATGACATGGGGCAGGCCCATGATCAGTAAGCACCAAGACTCAGGCTCCTCCCCATGCTTAGAACCAACTTAGAAGTCCACTCAGCCAAAGACAGGCCAGCCTGACTGATCAGCAGTGATTCCAGAGACAGCTACTCCGAGCCCCATGGCTGTGGGCTCATCCACCCACTGCCTGTAGCCCTCTCATTTCTCCCTGGTCTTCCAGGGCTGTGCACACACAGCTTGGGTCCATCAGCTAGGCAGGGGTGGACACTGGCCACCCACTGGCACTGGCATTCTGGATGACTTCAAGCCCCATTACCCTCTGCCATTATCTGGCAAGCTCTGGGGTTCCCTTGCCTCTGGATCCCACCACCATCCAGAGCTGTCCCTCTGTGCCTCTACGAACCCCAGCTTCTCCTGACACCAAGACCTCCACCAGCATGCCCCTCACCAGTGCCAGCCGGTCATGTGCGGCCTTCGGAATCCTTCCTGCATCACGGATAACCATCTTAGGCCTCCACGCCACCAAGTCCTCATCTCTTCATCCACGTCCCGACACCCTCCCTCCCATGCAGTGAAGAGACCTCAATGCCCACCCTGCTGCCAGGATCACACCCCTGTGAATGACAGAAGTCTCCTTTTGGGGGACTCCATGCTGTTACTTATGAGGCTACCGATGTGGAGGAGCAGCTCCCCAGGTGGTAGACACAGGGTGACCCAATTCCTAGCCTCCACACACCAGTGACCTTGTGGCCAAATGCATGCAGCATGTCCTGAGGGGAAACGAGGGGCCCGCTGCACCCCCACACCCTCTGCTGCCTAGACAGTGTGCCAAGCATCCCGATGTCGCATGTGGACCACAGCAGGGCTTCCTCAGTCCGGGTCACTGTGTAGAACAGATTCACACTTCCCTTTCCCACCGACCCAGACACACCCACCCTGGGAGGGCAGGATAACTGGCTGGCACTCATACACATCCTCGGGCATCCTGAGCCCACTGAGGAATCTTCCTCAGTGAAAGTAAAGACCCACTACAGGGCCCACCATGGAGCCAAGCAATGCCCTGCGTGCCCAGATTTTCCTCCCTGCTTTTATTACTTCTAAAGCCTTCTGCTCAGGTCTCTAGCCGGAGAACTGAAGCTATCAGATGTCCCCTTCATGGCCACAGTAAGATGCTCATGCTCATCGGAGCTCGAATGACTAGCTACAGTCAGCTCTCAGGCAAGTACAGGTGCTACAGTGTGCAGCAGTGTTTCACCCTGAAATGGTTCTTTGTGGTAGGTACAATTAGAACTCTCCTCCAAGGGGCTCCTGCAGCTTAAGGAAGGTCACAAAACTAGTAAATGGCAGGATGCAGCTTCTTCACAGGACTGCTGCTCTGCTGCAGGACTATGCTGGCATCCTGTCCAGAACAGGTCACTTCCTTCTGAACCCAGTGCTCCCTCGAGACCATCGCCACATCCTGGTGACCCACACCAGGAAGGCTCCTCCTCCTCTGTTATTGCCCTGACTTTGCACCACTGCAGGGCCCCTTTGCAATCTTGGTGTCCCCTGACTTAGTGTGAGCAGAGGACCTGCCTACCTTACGGCCCAGGGCCTCTCAGGGCTCTGTCATCACTGTCTATGCCAGGAACGCGGTGATAAAAAGCACCAACAGAAACCTCCACATGCTCTCAGGCCTAGGACCACCCTCTGCTCTGTGGGCTGCCTGGGATGTGGCAAGCACCAATGCCAAGCCAAGTGCTGCTCCCTGCACGATCTGGCTGCACAGTGTGTAGATGCCAGGAAGTCAACAGCCTCCTGCAGGCCTCATCTTCACCACAAAGCAGAAGACAGGAAAAGCACAAGGGCTCCTGCATGGCAGGGGCCACACACAGTGGGCGACTCCAGCTGGCCTCCTTCTCCATGAGTCTGCATCCACAGGTCCAACCAACAGCAGAAAGTCAGACCATTCCATCAGCACAATCCACAATGTAGACTTCTGCTTGACAAGCGCTACAACAGAACAACTATTGACAGTGAAGTTACATTGTATTAGGCTTTCAATCTAATCTAGGAAAGACAGAGTTTCCATAAGATACAGTACAGGAGCTAGGGAGATAGCTCAGTGGCATAAGAGCCTGCCTGCACAAGGTGCCAAGTTTGATCCTTGGTACCATGAAAAAAAAAATACAGTAGAGTACTATGCCACAGTCTACAGGGACTCAGCAACTGCAGTTTGGGGTGAGGGTGTCTCCTGGAACCCAGTGTGAAGGACACCAAGGAACAACTATCCTCCCTCCCTGTCCCAAAGCCTTGAGAGCCCAGGGTCCCACAGCCTCACAGCTACCTCAACTCTGCCACATGCTCTGGGGCTCTGTGTTTTTTTTCTGTATCAGCTAGGCAGTAGACTCCAGGAAGGTGAAGCGAAGGCTCCAGAGGCTCTCTCCAGCTACTTGGGCATGTGGAGGAGCACACACAGGCACCGAGCAGACTGTCTCTGGCCTCTTACAGGCCTGGCCCAGCCTGGCCCAGCCTGGCCCATGGCTCACTGGACCCATATTCCCACAGCAGACATGCCAGGCACACTTACACACTTGCACCAAAGGGTCACATTCCCACTACATTCCTGGGAACTCCCAAAGTCTTGAGTGTGACTCACAGGGGAAAGCTAGTGGGGGGCAGGAGCTGGACGGAGCTGCCTGGCCCCCATCTCTAAAGTGGCCCGTGAAGGAATGGAACACTGTAAACAGCTGCATCCCATTTACATGCGTGGCAGTCAAGTGACTTCCTCCCTTGAGACTTAGCTGTACGAAAAATGCCTTCTTAGTCTTGTATCCACATCATAATATGTTCTCTGGCTTTCCTAATCATCCTGGTTGATGTTGCACGCCAATTCCGGGAGGTACAGCATGATACCCTTGTTTGGAGCTGGCGTGGCTAGTGCAGCCCCAGACCCTGCCATGGCTGGCACATGTGGCTTCCCCATACTTCCTGTAGTTGGAGGATCGCTGTCATTCATGATCCTGACCCTTGCAAGACTCCCCTATCACGTGTGCTCTTTCCTTGCTTTCTAAGCTCAGGAACTCAAGTGCGCAGGTGACTACAAGGTTATCAACAGCCCTTGGCCTATCCTCGTCATGGGCAGCTTGGCCTCCCTCATGCAGGCAGCACAGTGGCCGGTGGCCACTAAGCTGGGGGCAGATGCTGATAAAGCCCAGAAACAGAGCTGATTCTGCAGGCCTGGCCTCCTCTGGCCACTGGATCTGTAACACTCTGGACAACCCAAGGACATAGGATAGAACACAAAGCCCCTTGAGACAGGGCTGCATGGCTTAGCGCTCTGCTAAGCCACAGAGCCACGGGGGTGGTCCACACAACAGCGTGGCCAAAGGCATCCTGATGAACAGAACAATCATTCACCAGTAAGAAGAAATCACGATCCAATACTTCCCAGCACACACTTTGGTGAAGGCGGGGTGTTTGTGCGTGGGGGCCAGAGCTGTGGGGGTCTGTGCGACAGTACACACACAGTGCTGAGGGTCACGTGGCTTCCCGGCTTCTTGCTACCAGAAGCCATAGCCCAGAGGCAGAGGTCCAATGTTTCCATCTCTCAGAGTCCAGCCAGCTGCCCAGCCTTGAGCAGGTCCTGTGAGGGCTCCTCTGGTTAGCACCTCGGTCTTCATGGCCAAGTGGGCTTGGGCACAACTAGGGGCCCACTCTGGCACCAGTGGATGATGAGGCCGACCAGCTATGCCCATCTGGTCAGACTGAACCCACACAACAATGTGTGCTGGTCCTTGAGCAGAGTCAATGACCCAAGGAGCACTGTCAGGGACACAGCAGGACTGGACAGTCATGTGTCCAGCCAGCCCAGGGGGGGTGGAGCTCTTCTGCCTACTCTCTAGAGACAGGACCCTCTTCATACTGAACCCCCACACTCCTTGCCTCTGTGCTGTCCCATGCCAAGGACAGATGCCCACAGGAGTCCAGGGCAGCCCAGCCACCCACAGGTGGTTCCTCAGCTGCCCTGAGAGTTAGTCGTGCAGTTAACTGTGGCCACAGCTGCTCAGTGAATGCTCCTCATCCCCAGGCCTGGCCTGGGCTTGGGTCAGTGTGTACATCTGTCTGTTTTTTGCCCTATAAGGCAAGCTAACCTTAGAAAGAAAACAGGCTCACGTGGTGCACAGACTTGGATCCTGGAGGGCAGACATTGCACAGATTCGTCCTGGTGATGACCTCAAGGTGCTAGCAGGTACCTACACCAAGAAATGTCACAGCACCAACTGGAGCTGCCGGAGGTGAAGGTCTGGCCCCACAAGGGTGACATTACAGTGCCCTGAATACTGAGCCCACATCTGCACCTTCCAAAGGCCCCACCACCAGGGCCCTGGGACCAAACTTCTGACACACACGCCCATGCAGCCGGAGGCTGGGACCCACGCTGAACCCAAGCCTGTGTATCTGTAGGACATGGGTGACCAGCAACGCTGCACTCTCTGGGGGGCTTCTTCCCTGATAAATCAGAGCTGAGTGCCCTGCTGGGAGGCATGGCCTGGCCAGAGCAGAGGGGCGACAGGGGCATGGCCGCGGGGCCTCACCTCCTTCCTGGCTCCTTCCTCTGTGCTGGTTCCTGATCACCAGGCACTGAACAGCACCCCGCCCCTCCCACCCTGAGTCCTGCCTTAAGAGCCAGGGGCCCACAGACTGCAGTGGTGATCCAAACAACACCCCTCCTGCCCTAAGCTGTGGGTGTTGTTTCCATCTCAGTGACAGAGAGGGAGACATGGACATGCTGGCCACACTCAAAGCAGTGCAGGCCTCTCCTTACCAGTCTGTCTAGTCTGCAAACAATCCTTTAGTGCTGTCCCATCAGGAGGCCTGGACCATGGTCCATTCATGGGTGGGACGGTCAGGCAGGTACCACCAGGGGTTCAGGCTGGGACAGGTGAGTTATGGCCTGGCCCATCGTGACCATGTGAAGGGACATACTACTATTGTCCTCATTTCACAGATGAGCAAAGAGCAGGGCCATAGGCGGGTGCCACATACCCATGTAAGCACCTGGGGAGCCCTGGGCCTGTCTCCCAGGGCAGTGACCAACATTTCTTGATTACAGGGCCTAACTTAGCTATTCATTCAGTCATTCATTTACGAACACACATGGAGGACCTGTGCTGAGGCTACAGTATCCCCCTTCCACACATAAGGTTTAAATTTAACCAGCAAGCTGGGCATGGTGGCGCACACCTGTAATCCCAGCACTCAGGAGGATCGATGCGAGTTCGAGACCAGCCTGGGCTACAAAAGTGAGCTCAAGGCCAGTCTGAACTGCATAGTGAGACCCTGTCTCAAAAAGACAAAAAATAAATAAATAAATAAAATAAATTCAACCAGCAAATGGTGGCTGCGGGTGCCTAAATGAAGGCCTGGCCAGTGATAAAGTCAGAACACTTTCTACTAATAGCACCTGCCTCAGGGTAGTAAGGAGAGGTAAATGACTTAATATAGAAAAGTGCAAAAAGCGGCATTTGGCACACAGTAGGGCCTCAGTAAATGTCAGCTGCTGATTCAATGGAACAATGACCGCCAGGGCCTGGGAAGTGGGACACAGAGGCAGTGGGTGGCAGGGTCCATGGGGAGGTGGCGGGGTGCATGTACAATGACATCCATGTACTGTTCCAGTACATTCATAAACAACATTTTGGGCTGTTTTTCTAGAAAAAGGTGAGGAAATTTGATGCAGCCATCTCTAGAACTGTCTTAAAATGCAAATCTGGTTTTAGTAGCTGGTAAGTGGGGGAGCGGAAGTGATGAATGTGCCCCAATGAACCCCCAACAGTGCACAGAGCGCATGGCGCAGTCTTGCATGTTGCTACTCTGAACACGAAGATCTTTCAAGGGCAGGCACCAAACCCATAAATAGAGGGCAGCCAGCATGGGGACCAAGCCCCCCACTTCCTGTGGGGTCCCCCACCCCACCCGTCACATCTGTGTCCAACAGGGACAAGACAGAGGCTGTGAATGCGCCAGCTGTGACTCGGAAACAAAAGAGCAGGTGTGTGCATGGGCGAGAGCCAAGCGTACAGGAGAAGAGAGGGAGCCGGGCAGTAGGTGGAGGGCCACGCTGAGGATGCAGCCGCCACCACCCTGGGCCCAGGGCTAAGGCCAGGTCACCTCCATCCAGTCTTTGGTCTTCTGCTGCTCCTCCACCTCCTCTTCCTCACTGTGCTCCACTTCATTTTGGCTGTGGTAAAATTTCTTGCACGCTGGAGCACAAGCTTGGTGGCTGTCACACAGAAACATGTTCTCTCATGGCCTAGAGGCCAGAATTTGGGAACTGCAGGGCTGTGCTCCAGCAGAGTTGAGAGGATGAGGAGCCTGCTCCTTCCCTCTGGCTCCTCCCAGTAGCCGAGGGCATCCTCCAGCTTACTCCCACCAGTACCCCACACAGGTGTGCTGGGAGCCACAGGCCACACCTGCATTGACCCCAGTGCCCTCCAACCTCAAGAGGCTCCAATCTCTGCTGGTTCCAAAGCAGGTGCTGCTCACGGCTCCGGGATCCATCTGGACCTGCAGTCTCTAGTCTCCCGCAGGTTAGTTCTGTTTGTAAGAAAACCCCAACTGTTCAGCCTTCCAAACAGAATGAGAAACCCAGGTTTGGAATACCAGGCTGGAAGAAGACCTCAACTGGACTCTTCACCCTGAAAGAGCTCTGCAGTGACAGTGACTGGCCCAAAAGACTCAGCGCAGCAAACAAACAAACAGCACAGCCAAGGGAGTGTGGGACAGAGGCAGACAAGAGGCCTCAGAGGCCACCACCTCTGCAGGGCTGCTCTGACTCATGCCCCTCAGGAGCCACTGAAAGGGACCCTGCTGTCTCTCCAAAATGCACCACCCTGTATAAAGATCTGGCATAGGATGAGCCACTTAATTTAACAAAGCACAACTTCTGAGTCAGCCCAGCAGGGCACAAAGACCAGGTTCAAGGGCTGTGTCCCAAGTTTACCCCAAAAAGCTGTGAACAAACACAGAGCTGCCCACAAGCTAACACAGGCGCCCAGGGCAGGGGAGGGCAGGTAGGCTGCTCCTCAGGGCAAGGAAGCTGGTGTCCCAGGGAGCATCTGCGGAAGCATGGAGCCACACGCAGGCAGACAGGCAGGCAGGCAGGCTGGGTTCAGCAGCTTCCGGTGCTGAAGGCAGGGCAGCTGGGAACGGGGAACCCATCCCCAGCTGACAGTAAGCTGCTGGCCAAGGGGCCAACCTTGGAAAGCCACTGCTGGACCTGGGAAGCACATCCCCACACATGGAGTGGTGAGGCTGGACAGTGCCAGAGGACCCTGAGACAGGAGGGTGAGGAGAAATGAGGGCCGAAAGATCACAGGTTACAGGAAGGGATGGGTGGACAGGGTTGGAAGGAGGAGCAGAGAGCAGCTCCTGCAGCTGAAGTAGGAAGCTGAGGTGCCAGCAAGACAGGTGGGCAGAGACAGCCACAGCCAAGGGCATGTGGGCCAGAGGTGGGCAGGAGGCCCCAGAGGCCACCACCTCTGCAGGCAAAGCTGGAGGCATGGACACGGGTGGCCAATGGAGTGATGACCCTTCCAGGAAGTGCAGACACCATGGAAGCTTCAGGGAGGGACAGCCGGTCAAGGACTGGAGGATGCCACAGATCAGGCAGCCGGAAGCTGGACAGAGGCTTGGACCCCCCAGGTGGTCACAACAGCACCCTCAGCAGCTGTGGGGCAGGGGCAGGTGCTCATGGGCCCTGCTTGGGGCCTTGGTGAGAAGGGAAAGGCAGGCCCAGTGGGTAAGAAGACACCTCGGGGTGCCGGCGGTGACAGCTCCCTGCACCCCAGGGTTTCCCCTGTTACGGTTTATGTCTAGTTGTCCCCTTAAAGCCTCATGCCATCAGGGGGGCAGGGACTTCTATAGATTGAGACTTGACTCATGAGTCACTGGGATTATGTTTCAGTGCTGATGAGATTATGGTTTGAGGACTGCTGGGAATTACAGATGTGGCCTGAGGCAGATAGGCTGAAGCAGAGAGCCTGATGTAATTTAAAGAGAGACATAAGAGACAGACTCGCACTATTGCTCTCTGCTCCCCTGGTTGGTTAGTTGCCTCTGTCACGATTGTTGCTTTTCTACCACCATGACCTGGATGCTCTCTGCCCTGTTCCACTCAGCCTTGGGGCAGCCAAATATGGACTGAAACCTCCAGTAACTGTGAGCTAATAAACGTTTCCTTCCTTCATTTTGAGTGTCGGGTATTTGTCCCAGCAACAAGAGAAAAGTGCCTAAGATACCCCCGAAGGAGCACGCCTTTGTCTAAGCTCCAATTCCTAAAGCAGACCCACAGCATTCTTGGGAATGATTATGGAATGTGCACATGTGTGCAAGAAGCAGGGACTAGATAGTGAAGGGGGGAGGTTCTGTGTGCGAGGACCCACATGTCACCCTCCTGCTTTCCCAGGCCCCTCTCCCTGGGGCCCTTGCCCTCCCAACCTCTGCCCACCTGCCAAGAGACTGCATCTCACCACTCAGCACCAGGGTAATGGTGCCCTCTCCAGGAGGCTGCGCCCTCCCAATCTGGAGCAGCAACAGAGCCACGCACAGATGGACTCCGACACACTACATGGCTAAGAGGCTCTCTCCCTGTAGGCACCTCATGACACCTGACTTGCTCCATCCGTCCACATGTGTCTGTGGTGTCGGACCACAAACCACTGGCATGGGACTTGGCTTTGCTCATTCCTGTAACCCCAGCTCTCTAGCTCCTGGCACACTGCAGATGCACACTGAGGACTCCCTAACCAGCACACCCACTGCCCCTGGAGCTAGCCTCCATCATGGCACCTTTCAGCTCTTGGGCATCTGCCTCTGAGCACGGGGAGTGGGAGGCCCTCCCCTGCACCTGCGCCACACTCCGATAAAAATTGATGACTGGCAGAAAACTTCAGCCATGGCTGGCTGTGTGAGGACCCCTCCTGGGAGCTGACAGCACTGTCATTCAAGATGATGAAGATGAAAGCCAGCAGTCCAACAATGACCGGGGACAGGTTCTCCTGCAGCCATGGACTGGCTGGACTTAACTTGTTCAGAGCCACGGAGCACACAGAGTTGCAGGGAAAAGCCGGCCCTCCCCAGGAGGGTGTCACAGGCATGCAGGATCCTGCCCAGGAGACTACAGAGGTGAGGAACTCCACATGGTGCTGAGCAGGCGAGGAAGTCCAGGCAGTGACAGGTGTAACACACCATCTGCCATCTGTCAACGAGGTCAGCAGCAGTGGTGTGCACCCTGCTCTGACACCCATGGTCTGCATCCACGGCCACTGCACCTTTAAGGAACACCACCTCTCTCCAGTACAGACAGGCTGCCCACTTTGTCCTGTCAGGAGCGAAACTGCCCACATTCGGTAACAACGTAACCCAGGAGAGGCCAGGGAGAAGGGGACACCAGCCTCACAGGGCAGTGGCTGTCCTCCTTCCTTCCAGCCCCAGGATGCAGATGCTGCTGGGGACCTGTTTTCCCTGCGAACGGCAGTAAATGACATAAAGTGCACCCTGGTGCACAGGGCTGGGCTCTGAACTCCAGGCCTGTCACTTATCAGCCGTGTGACCTGGACAGCTAACGTAACAACTCTATGCCTCAGCTTCCCCAAAGAAAAGAATACTACAGGCAACAGCTAATCCAGGTTACTAAGAGAATTAAGTAGGTGCCTATGTGTAAAGGACAAGGGCTGGTGTGCACGGGACAGCATCACAGGCGCAGGAAAAGGCGGTAATGATGACAAGAGTGACCACGGCCAGGACACAAGGGTGACAACAGCCACCCCAGTCCACTCAGCCACTCCACAGAAAGCCACATCTGGGTGGCTTGCGACATGCAACAGTAGCTCCTCCCAGCTCTGGAAGTGGGCGGCCCATCCAGAGCAAAGCCTCCCACATGCACTCCTGGAACCCAGGCCTCACCCCCACGCTGTCCCACTGGGGGTTCAGGTTCAGCACTTGGGAAGCCAGGGGTGGGAGTGCAGCCACTCAGTCCACAGCAACAGTGGGAACAGCAAGGAAGGTGCCAGGGACACAGCTTGCAGGTAAGCAACTCATGGGGCAGCAAAGTGACAAGGCATCGTGTGCCAGGGCTGGAACATGGGGCACCTTTCTCTACCTCTGCCATCCTCCTCTCCCAGCTGCACAGCTGGAGACCAGGAGCTGAGGCTGCAGAGCTCCAGGGCTGGCATAGAGTGGGGGCGGAGGCCCTGTGACCAACTGTGCACATCTGAGGCCCCAAATCCTGGGTGGCCTTGGGAACCCACAGGATGCCCTCAGGACCCCAGAGCCAGTGCTGGGGAGGGATGGCAAGGTGCTGAAGAGGACCATGAGTGTCGGCATCTGTCTCTCCAGCCCTTCATCCCAGACACAGGCATAGGGAGTGTGGAGGTGCAGGTGGCGCCTTTGGGAAATGTGTGCACACGGTGCCCGTAGGCACACACCTGCATGCAGTCACCTGCCTGCACACACAGACATGCGCTCACACATGCACACATGCACTGAGACGTGCAGACACATGCATGCACCTGCACACTTGGAGATGGGAGCCCTCTGAGGGATAAGCTTCAAGCTGCCTGGCTCGGCACACACAGCCTCTCTCAGTCTTGCCTGGGACCGTCCACAGCCAGCACTGCCTTCCCAACCTCAGGCTCTGGCCCTGAGTGACAGCCCAATGCCCTCAGAAGCACTCGCCTCTCCCTGCCTGTGCTCCCACTGCCCAAGACTTCCCTCCTGCCTTTCTCCCAGCCACCCCAGGTTGGCTTCAGTACTGCAGCGGCCAACACCCTCCAGAGGCCCCTCGATAGAGGTCCCCATCCTGAGCTCCTAGACTCGGCTTTCCTGCGGAGCACATAGCGCCTGCTAGGGCCCAGACCCCAACGCCAGCATCCAGCATAGGGCTGGACTCCATCATGGCATGCTATCCCATAGAGGCAGCCACATGCAGAGCTATGCTCTGTCCAGCAGCCATGAGGCACACAGCAGCGACCCCAGTGTGGGGTGCAACAAAGCCCAGTGTTCTTGAGCACCCTTACTTGCTGAGCCAGGAGGGACCAAGATGAGCCATGTCTTTAATGGCATGGGCTCAGTTACCAAGGGAGGAGGACTAGGACTCAGAGCTCGAGACACACATGCAGGGCTCCACAGAACAAAGTCAGTGTCTCAGTTACTGTTCTCTCACTGCTAGGACAGATACTTGACACCCAAAATGAAGGAAGGAAAACTTTATTTAGCTCATGATTTTCAGTACATACCTGGCTGGCTCTAAGGCAGACTGGCACATGGCAGAGAGTAGCAGTTCATGGTGGCAGAATAGCAACTATAGCAATAGAGGCAACAGTGGCGATGGAGAGTCTTTCTCTGTCTCTCTTACATTCTATTCAGGCTCTTTGCTTCAGGCTACACCCATAATCCCAACAGTACTCAGACACAGAGGATCATGAGTAAATCTCAAACTCTAGAAGTGTCTGCCTCATGACTACATAATTTTTTTTTTTTTTTTTTTTTTGTGTGTGTGTGTGTATGTGTGTGAGGACAACTAGACACAAACCGTAACACTCAGAAAGGTCACTGAAAGGGAGGCGGCCCCAGAGGACCCAGCACAGGCCAGATACCTGCAGCTTAGATGGTCGGAGTTTCTGCTGCCATGAGGAGGACTCTGCTGGGATCCAGCAGTATAGACACCAGATTCAAACTCAGGCTCTGGTGTGTGCTGTAGTCCCAACAGAGCTGACCACAACTCCAGCCTATGGATGCACACGCAGTGAGGGCCCAGTGGGTATGAAGTGTCATCGGAAGGAGCCATACAGGGCCAGTAGGCCCCATGGTGTACCTGAGGTGTGACCCCAGTCTTGAAGGTCAAGGCATGGCCCAATGGCTCAGTGCACCCCAGAAGCAGTCCACTTTCTGCTAGAAACAAATTCCAGGTGACCAGCCATGTATCTCTGTAGCACAGGGGTGGGGTGGGATGCTGCCAACTACCCCCTAGGCACCAGTGCTGGTGGGAGCAGCCGCAAAGCTTGCTGGATCCCCCACGTTAGATTTCTAGCTCCCCAGGGAGGCCTGACTCGCACCTCATGGGTGGCTGTGTGTGCCCACACTAGTGGTCACTGTGTCCCTGCACAATTTTAACTGTGAAGTCCCAACACTTGGTACTTAGGATTGCAACTACATTTGAAGACAGGGTCTTAGGGAGTTCAGGTAAAACCAGGCCATCAGAGTGGGCAACCATCCAGCCTGGTAGGCACTGATATCAGAGGTCAGGGACATACACAGAGAGGTGGCCATGCAAGGACAGGAAGGACAGCAGCATCAGCCTGCTGATGTGGTGGCCACAGCTCCTGGCCTCTGCACTCACTATGGGAAGACCCATCTCTGCTAGCAGGGAGCCTGGTCTGTGCTATTTGATCGCAGCAGGCCTGGTACTGCATGTGCCGTGTGCATCAGTGTGGGTCACTGCATCAGGACACTAGAACCCCAAAATGCTGCAGGACCTGCCAGCTGCCCAGGGGTGATGCTGGATGCTAGGGAATGGATTCTTCAAGCATTTGTCACACGTTCTGCAACGGCTTATTTAGGGTCTACTAAGCACTAAGGTCTTCTCAGGGGCCTATGGTGACCAGAAGATGAGTACCTCCCCTGGCAGAGCTCCAGACAAACATGTAGGGAAGAAAAAGAACCATTATCAAGTACATAGAAAATAGCTCCTTCCAAAGGCCTGGAAAGGGAGAGATGGGAGCAGTCTGCTCTCCTCTTCCACTCTAGAGATTTTACTGTAAGATTTTGACTACTACTACTAATAATAATAGTAATAATAATAACAACCAAACCCTACAGTGAGGGGCCAAGGGCAAAGGCATCGCTCCTTCATTTCCTTTCCTAAGGACAGGAAGAGGTCCAGCAGTATGAGCACCCCATCCCCACAGCTGCCCACATGCCAGTTAGCAGAGAGCTCAGGGCACAGCACAGAGCTGGCCAGAAGGGTGTCCTGCCCACACAGGAGGCCAACGTGTTCCAGAGGACAGTTACCCTCAGAGAGGTGGGTGCCATTTATCTTCACCCAGATGAGACGCCGTGCAATGGAGAGCAACTGACCCCCAGGGACAAAGCTCGAAAAGGGGGTAGGGCCCTTCGGAGCCAGGAGTGCTGGTGCATAGGTTATGAGCTCTTCCCAACCAGGGTTCCTGGCTGGCATGGTATTTCACTTCATGGGAAGCCTGCATGTGCCCGCAGCACCTCTAAGTCTTCATTTCCAATTCTGCACTCTAGGTCCACTGAGCCATAAAAGTTGGAACAAACCTCCTGCGATTTTCAAGCCCCAGACACTCGGCGCCAGCTTGCTAGGATTAACTGCACGGCTGCCTGGAAGACAGACTGCGAGCCTCTGAGACACAGCGGTTAATGAGGAAACCAGAGCCGGCCCAGGGCCCCAAGGCACAGGATGCTGAGCTGCCTGGCAGAGCAAGTAAGAGATGGCATGGGGCCTGGCAGGGTCTGGGACCAGGTATAGCCCGACCCCATGGAGCGCTGCCCTAACCAAGGGCTCAGCGCAAGGCAGAGGCGTGCAGCCCACTGGCCTGGAGCAATCCTAACTCTGGGCCTCATCTCTTGGTCATCAACGCAGGAGGATCAGCGCCGCGGCTCAGCACTGAGGGCATCAGATACAGACCCGCTGCCAGGAGGGGCAGAAAGCAGCCTGTGTGGGGTCCAGTGTGGCCAGGGGACCCCCAGAGCACTGGAGGCCTGTGACCCACGGGGCAGCATGCTGTATGCAGAGGGTGCTGGGACGGTGCTGGTGCTGGTCATGATGACGATTAGGACCAGACAGAGGAGCAGGGAGTCTGTGTTAGCCACGTCATGTGAACATGTGGGGACTAAATGGGGTGCCCACAAACCCAGAACAGTACGCGCAGTCCACCACATAACATGGAGCCTGAAGCACAAAGCCAGGCTGCCCAGGAACCTCAGGGGACCTCAGGGGACCACGACTCTGCCTTCCCAGACTTGGCAGCCCCTCTGCACACAACCTGGCCCTGACCTTGGTGTTTCCTTGGTCAAGGAGGACGAGCACCCCTGAGAGAGGGTCATTCTTGGTCAAGGGCACATGAAGAGCCATGCTGCCTGACTGGAACCTTGAACAAGCTCTCCAGAACTCACTGTGACACCCTAGTCCCTGCACTCTGCTGCGGTGAGAACAGACTAGGTGTTACGGTTTGTATGTGTTTGTCCCCCCAATGCCTCAAGCAGTCACTGAGGCACAGTTTGTGATTAATTCATGATCCTAGGCTGGGATTATGTGTCTGAGTACTGCTGGGATTATGAGTGTGAGCACTACACCCAGCCTGGTGTGAGCAGCCTGAATGTAACAAGGGAGACATGGAGACAGACTTGTTCTCTGCAGCCACGGTTGCTGTTTCTCCTCCCTTTGCACCCTCCACCATGCATCGGTCTGCCTTGGATCCAGCTGTGTATGGACTGAAACCTCCACAAACTGTGAGCTAAGTAAACTTTTCCCTTCTTCATTTTGGGTGTTGGGCATTTGTTTCAGCAAGGAGAGAAGAGCAACTGAGACGCCAGGCCTGCATCAGCCCCACAACCTAATAAAGACATTTTAGCATGACATCAAACATCTGAGCAGGTGGTCCCAGAGGCCCAGGGCATACCAGTGCACACAGACAGCACACAGTGCTGGAAGGGTGGCATCCTCTCCTGCTTCCTGAGCCTCTGCTGTCTCTGTATTCTGTCCCCAACCACAGACCCAGGCACCTGACCTCCAGTACTCAGCCAGACTCAGGTCCTGTGCTGGCTGGAGCGACCTGTTACCCACCCCAACAGCCCCGCCTCAAGGGAGAGACATTTTGCCCCCAGGCATGGCCTGCCAGAGATGCAGTGGCGGGATGCTTCCTATTCTGCTGGATCCACATTACAGGCCTGTAGTGGTTGATACACTGTGTCAACTTGGCTTCTGACTCAGAGGCCAGGTTCCCTGTTGGTGGGAGCCCCACCCTGGGGTACAATTGATTCCTCCCTGGAGCATGACCAGGGACTGCCTAGGATATGATTGGCTCCTCCCTAGAGTGGGATCAAGGGCACATTCTGGGGTATGATTGGTTCCACCCTAGGGCACAGTGGGCCCATGTTGGAATGACTGAACACAAAGAGACTTCTTAAAGAGCTGAGGAAGGAGTCAAGACTTCACTTCCTCAGAGAAGCTTCAGTTTTCGCATTTAGCCTAGACTTCATCGTCTGGCTTGTAGCACAGACTCTTCAGCCTCCAGCTTGGATCTTTCACCATCCGTCGAAGACTCTTCAGCATCCATTACAGACACTTCAGTCTTCCAGTGCAGACCTATCAGCCAATGGATAGAGACTTACATGGAGTGCTGCAGTGAAGTTCAGACCTTGAGACTGAATTCTTCAGTCTGGAGCGTGCAGACGCCCTCTGCACGCTTCCTTACCTGACTCTGTGGCTGACTATTGTAAGCTAATCTTATAATTCCTTATAGATTCCTTATAGGTTGTATATTTGGTGTTAATATCCATTCCTTCATATCTGTTATATCTGTTCTGTTCCTCTAAGTAAAACCCTGACCAATACTGGGCCTTTTAAGTAACAAACACCTCCATAGCTGCCCACAGCACCTACAAGAAATGCAAATTTAAATGAGTAGGCCGGGGGTGGGGGGCAGTTGTGAAAGATAAAGATAGTGGCAGAAGGAAGGCAGCAGGTAAGTAAGAACACCTGTACACTGCAAAACCCTTTGTGAGTGGCAGTCATGCCCATTCCTGCAAACAGCTGGGTCCACAGGACACCTGAGAAGAGCTCGCTGGAGAGTGGACACAAGGGGCAGTGTCCACAGGCCATGGCCACAGGGCAGGCCCATGGGGATCCAAGAGTGAAACTGACCACATTGTCTTCCTGGAGTGGGCAGAGGGCACGGTGGGTCCCTGTGGCTGCTCATGGTGCCATGGTTGGATGACATTGTGGACAACCAGCCAGGGTACCTGAGTGCCCACTGATGGATGGTGAGATTTACACCTCAGGCCATCTTTGCTTGCCAGCAGGTAGCACCTTTCACTTCTCTTTTTACAATGTGGAAGTCACTTGCAGCTTGTGGGCTGTCACCTGCACATTCTCACCAGGACAGGGTCCAGGGCTCACCTGATGCAGACCTCAGGGTGAGCTCAAGCTCCACTCTGTGATGCGACTGGGGCAGGCTTGTCTCAGTGGGCTGCAGTGCAAGAACACCAGGGGCACAGAAGTTCCTGGAACATTTTAAGACCTGCAGCCTGCAATCCTGGGACAGCTTCAGCCGCTTGCTGTACACTCATGGCTCCTGGGCTCCCAGAGTGTACACTGAACCAACACAACCCCTCAGTCAGCTCCCACGGGGCAGGGGCAGTGTGGGGAATGGACTCCACCTGGAAGAGGAAAACCCAGGCCAGGGGAGGGGAAAACACTTTCAGATACACAAAAGCTCCCAAAGGTGCAGGTCCACAGCCTGCTACCACCAAGAGTGGCTTGGACAGCAGCCGCAGGCTCCTTAACAGACCCTTGGGGCACATGCTGAAGAAGGAAATGACAGGGGTCGCACCACCGCACTAACCACTGGGATAGGGCATGGTGTGAGGAAAAGACTCGGGTGCCTATAGAATTCAGATGCCCAGTGATTCCTTCCTGAGCTGCTAATGCCCCTAGAGGCAGAGTACTTGCCTTCAGTGACACATTCACTGTAGTAAAAGAGTAAGTGGTAGAGCTAGGGAGATAGCTCAGCAGTCTAAGCACCTGTCTGGCAAGCTCAAGGACCCAGGTTCAATCCCCAGCCCTGCAGGCTGTACCAGCCCAGATCCCCAGGTGCACGGTGCCAGCCCCAAAACCAAGCGTGGTGGTACAAACCTGCAATCCCAGCACTGGGGAGGCTGACCCAGGAGCATCACTATCAATCCACGCTGCATAGCGGGACCCTACCTAAAAACTAGTGGTAAAAAAAAAAATTTAGAACAAGTGGTAGCGCTGCCTGCCTACTACCACGAGGCTCTTCCCCGCCTCTCTTGGAACCCACCCACCCAGTCACCCATCCAGGGAGCCTGGGCTGGGGTTTCACACCTAGATCTGGTCAGCCCACCAGGCCAGGCTTTCTGTCATACAAGATTCAAGGCCCTGCTCACTGTGTTCCTGCACAGGTTCTGATCATCATGAAACCCTCTACCAACCAGATCACTAGAGAAAATACCTCTATGGTGGAAAAGGTTACAGACTCAGCAAGTCAAGCAGGAGAACTGCGCATGTGGGAAACATGCCCGCCCTGACCAGGTGTGGGGTCTACCTTGACTCCTTTGAAATGCAAGTTATGACTGAATAGAAATCACGCACACGCAAGGTCCTGAGTTCAATCCCTGTTAGAAAAATAAATAATACACAAAATGGCTAGCTATACACCAAATAGGCACCTGAACCCAGCAGATGGATACCCCGACTTTAAAATCTAGAAAATTAATAGCATGTGATTCCAACAATTGAAAATGCTCCCCCAAATAAACCACTTCTTTTTTCTTTGTTAAGACTTTATTTATGTTATGGCCTGCTCAGCCTGCGCAAGGGGTGGGGCTGATGCAGCATGTGGTGCTGGGGATTGAACTGCAGTCCCTGCTGTTGCCTAAGCAGGTGCTTTAGACCCCTGAACTATCTCGCCAGCCCACAAGCCATGTCTGATAGGACTTTGGATGTTTACTTTTCTTAATCCCTTCAACTGAAATGCAAAATGTTATCAACCCTACCTACCCTTTCCATTTTGTCTTAAAAAGAGGCCAGAGACTTGAAGCACTGACACAGAACTGGGGCTTCCTAACTGAGCAACAGAAAGACCAGCTCAAGTTCATCTTAGAAAAATAGGACTGTAAAGGCTTCTCTCGTGAAGGCCTGTGGGCATATATAGTGCTGACCTAAGGAATGTGTGGTACATCCTCAAGACTCCCTTGTGGCCAAGCATCGCTGGGAAGGACACAATGGGATGTGCACAAGGACTGCTCTCTGTCCCCACGACAGTCCTGTCACCTCTCAGTGGCTTGGACTGCACATAGTGCCTGCCAGGAAGCCACCCATGGTTCTAGGGGTGCCTAAGCAGAAGCGTCAACCCAAAACACCATAGAGCATTACCTCGCTGGCCCGCGGGCTCAGCGGGTTCTCCAAGGAAGAGCTGAGCAGAAGGGACAAACACCAGTTCAGGAGAGAGCGAAGGAAACAAGGCAATGGCTAGGTGAGCTGCCCAAGACACAGATAGGAGGGGACAAGGTTGGGACCCACGTACCGAGTTCTGGGACCAAGAACTCCAAAATAGAAACATGTCATTTTAAACACAGGAACAAATAACAGCCAGTCTTTCAAGCCAAATCTCTCAGCCAAAAATAAAATCGAAAATATTTAACTGCTGCTCACAGTGCTACAAAGAAAGCCACGTTTCTTTTACAAAATGTAAACTTTGTAAAGTTAAACAAGCCTACTATTATCTAAATCAAAACCCCTTTACAGTTCTAAATAGCTCCTCACCATCTGGAAAGTCAGAACATTGTACTTTAAAATAAAAAGGAAATGCTTTTTGACCTATTTTTGTCCCCACAATAGCACAAAGCCTCAAATCCTATTTATTAAGAACCTCAGTGCACATGATTGTGCTGGCTATTTGCAACTCTAAAATGACACCTATTATTCAGCTAGAGATTAGAATCTGCAGCAGGAAGGTGTTTTTTAATAAAAAATAAAATTAAAAATAAGATTTGCCATTGCCTTTTTTAATGAAACTAGTAGCTCTGCTGGCTTAGCAGGAAAATGCCATATTTCTTGGGATTTTTATTATTGACCTGAGTCGTGCTTTAAAAAAAGTCACCACTCTTCCTCCTCCGAACATAGAAATCTGCTTCTCTGCTTGCCAGACAGACATCCCATGACCCCAGCCTCCACTGTGGCCCAAGTGGCCAGAGTCACAACCCCCACCAAAGCCACACTGGGACATGGCAACCAGATGGGGCACAGCGGGGAGGGGAGAATGCCAGCAGGGGGACGACCCACCTCAGCACTGCCAGGGGACAGTATGGACGACAGATGTGCCCCATCTGAGCTCACGACAGAGTGGCTCCTCCCCGGCTCCTCCCCACATGTGGCTAGTGAGCTGGGGACCTGTATTTCAACTTCTGTCTAGGCATGGTAGCCCCAAGTGGCCAGTGGCCCCTAGGCCGAGGGCAGTTCTGCTGTGACATCCCCTAATTTCCTGTAGCATGTGCACTCTGCCTCTGGCTCATGTGCCTCAGCCTTACACAGACTCACTGCCCACAGGTGCCCAGGTCTCCCGCACAAGCTGCCCCTTTGGTCCCTATCAGCCGCTTTCCTGCCTGCCCTCCTAGCTACCTCCCTGTCCTCAAAGTGCAGGGAGACTCCTCCTCTGCAACCATCCCAGGTTTTCCTCTCTTCTCTGGCTCCTATGCTCTGTGGCCATGCTCCTGGCACTGCAGTGGTTGCGACCACATCCCTCCCCCAGGAAGGCTAGGGCAGCGTGGGGGGCATGTGCACCCAGAGGCAGCTACATCTCATCCATATCCTCCTGCAGTGAGACCTCCTGCAGCTACAGATCGCACCCGGCTGACGCCCTGTCCACCATGTGAGGTTACTAATAGTGCCTGGCCTGTCTGTTGCAAGGATAGGAAATAAGCATACACAAGCCAGGCATCGAGAATGCGGGTGCAGACTGGCCAACACTGAGGCTCGGTGGGTACTCTGCCATTGCATGATTGGGTGTGGGTCTGGGCATACGGACGAGAGCTCTGCAGTCCCTTAACCCAGATGCAGCACAAGGCAGGCGCCCAGTGAAGTCGGAACCTATGACGACCACACTCCAGCGGGTGGGTGGAGTCACTGTATGAATTCTCTATGGTGCGACTCTCCTTGCTCTACAAATCCAGCCAAACAACTCCGGTCACAGGGGATCCAGGACCCACCACCTTCCCAGACCCTCAAACGTTAGTGATGGAAATAACCTTGGCCTTGGGTTTGGGACAGAAGAATTTAAAGGCCACATAAAGGAAGAAGAGCCGCCCACTCTGGCCACCTGTTCAGCTGCTTCTCCCTCAGGTGGCCCTCCCCACCATCCTCAGCGACCTCCTGGAGAACAAGGAGATGCCTTCAAGCCACAGGACCCTCCAAGGAGAATCAGGCTGGTGCTTGGGCCTCAACAAAGACCCCCAGCAACCCAAGCCCCGCCCCAGCCCCAGCCCACTCCCCCAGCCCTGCCCCAGCCGGGCCACACCTCCAGCACGGCCCCACCCCCAGCTCAGGCTTGGATCCCCAGAGACCCTTCTCCCAAACCTCCTGGCCTGGGTGCTCAGCTGGCAACCCTGTGAGAGTAGATCAGAAGGTCGGGCACGCAGCCAGTGCTGGGCATCAGCTTGGGGGCTGGCAGCACAGGAACCCAGGCCTCCAGCAGCCGGCCTCACATAGGGCTCAGAGCGCCGGCCCAGGCCACAGCCCAATTCACAGACGTGCAGAAAAGTGGGGCTTGGGGAGGAGTGCGAACTTGCTGGGAGGCTCGGGATGCAGTACCCTGTGGGCCTCAGTTTCCCAGGTTATAACGCCAGGGAATAGAACAACCCTCTTCTCATTCCAGTAAATCTCACAGCACACTGGAGCTGTAAAGCGCTCAGCAGAGCTGCAGCAGGAGGCCCCGGGGCTCGAGGTCAGCTGGCCGAGTCAGACTCCGCCACCAACTGGGGGTGGCCAGAGCCCTGGGTCTCCAGGTCATCTTGCTAAGGCCACACTGAGCAGGGGCACTTCAGGATGTTGCATACCATGGCACTCACAACACCTGTTTTTAGGGAACAGTCAAGAAACAGGCTAGACGCTCCATTACCATTCAATTCCAAAGAGGGGCCAGCAAGATGGCTCAATAGTCTAAAGTGTCTACTTAGGCAAGCTTAGGCAACCACAGGGACCACAGTTCAATCCCTGGCACCACATGCTACACCAGTCCCACTCCCAGGGCAGGCTGAGCAGGCAGTAATATAAAGAAAAACAAAGAAGAGAGTCCCTGTGTCTTTGAGACAGTGCCACCAATTATCATGTGGGCCCACTCCCTGCTCCCAGCCTCCTCCTGCAGCCTGGAAGCACAGCCCCAACACACTGCCATCTCTGGAATAAATATTCCACATGTCTATCTTGTAGGCAACTACATTTCAGATGCGTTTCCACCCCAAGAAAGCAGCCCAGCATTCATTTCTTCCCAGCTGCTGCCCACAGCCACTGGCCTGTCCTCTCCATCTTAAATCTCCTTGATAAGGACCTGAGGGGCCTGCAGTCTCAGGACTCTGGGGATGGCACTCTGGGCCTTCACCGTGTGGTGGGTGGTGGCCTCTGTGGTCTCCCAGTGGGCCCCATAGTCTTGACCACGGCAATGTTCTGTGTGGGGCTCAGCATCTGTCTTCCGAAGCATCTACATGGACTCCTGGCTAGGTCCCCCCACTTCTACCCGAGTGACACTGAACTCCACCACTGCCCTGGAGCCTTTTACCTAATGTCACAGCACTGCTTCCCAACTCTGCATTTTCCACCACCGTGGGCATCGTGTTAGCGGGCAGAGCATCCTGTGAGCCCTGGCATCTTGGAGGATACCTGTCTGTCCAGAGTCTGGCCTTCCACAGCAGATGAGTGACAGAGGCTGAACATCGAGTCCCATGGCATCACAGGAGGGACGGCAGCATGGATGGACCTGCATATGGCCACCGCATGTGCCAGGCAATAGCCGCACAGCTTCTGAAGCCCCCAATACCGTGGTTCCCAGCTGCAAATATTAAAAAAAAAAAAAAAAAAAAAAAAAAAAAAACTGCCTAGAGCCCCAGCATGACCCCATCTTTTCCCAATGCAAGTGTCTCACGGGCACTTCCCTAAGTATGAGCCACAGCCCCTGGCTGGAACTCAGAGGAGGCCTTCCTGCCACCTAGCTTGGGCTGAGCAGGGGCCACGAGACTGACCAGGTATGACCATAATGCAATTTATCCTCTGATCAGGAGCTTGGGTGTAAGCAGCCACACCCAGTCCCACCCATCAGTCAGTTCTTCCAGGGAGAGTGGAGAAACTGGAGCAGTGGGCACCGCATCACACGCAGGTTTCTGTTGACTCTGAAAGGCTCTGCAGGCTTCTTCTTGCTCTCAAGTGGCCCTCACCTCAAAGCGCAGAATACAGGCAAGAGGTGCTTACAAGGATAGGTGCATCCAAACCTGCCACCCTACACACCCCACCCCAGGATCTGACGGGCAGTGCCTGGGGGGGGGCTCTTCACTAGGATCTGGGCTGGAGGCAGCCAGGGAAGCAGCAGCAGCTCTGCCTCCCCACCCACTGCTCCTACTCTGCCAAGACCACAGGGAAGCTCAGGGCCATAAGACCATCAGGAGGAGACATGGCCACCTGTCACACAGGGACAGGCTGCCTCCTGGGGTGCGGCCCTGAGCCCATTCTCAGGGCCATGGGAAGCCATGGGGCCCACCCCTCAAAGCCAGCAGGCTGCCTCCAGGTTCCCCAGAGGTGCCCACCCTGTCATCCCCAGTGAACAGCATTTGGCAGTCATGACTCAAGGCAGGAGCCTTCAACCCAAGCCCTAGAAATGAAGAGGGAGTGGGCGGATCAGGTCCTGGACCCGCCCTGAGGAGCTAGAAGCCCTGACTCAGCTCTGCAGGCCCTGGGTGCAGGGATATACATACCCCTGGCCTCCAAAGCATGAGGCAGTCATGACAAGGGCACCGTCCTTTCTGCCCACTGCCTGCTTGACCCTTCGGCTCCACACTCTGTGTGGCCCTGCCCTCTCTGTGTCAGACCCTCCACCATGGAGCACAGCCCCAGCGGGCCTCTCTTCCCCTGCTGGCCCCCCACAAGAAGGTGAGCAGCGTAGGGTGGCAGCGCACTCTCACAACCCCAAGACTCTGGGAGGCTGAGGCAGGAGGATGACTAGAGCAGGTGCAATGACGGTAACATCTCAAGACTGGTCTCAAAGTGAAAACTGAAAGAATGAGCTAGAGAGTGCAAGGTGGGGACAGACGCACAGGGGGACAGCACCGACAGGGCTCTTCATGTTCCTGCTAAGAGACAGACAGGAAGGGAGTCCCTCAGCCACAAGGTCTTCATTTCCTCCTGTGCTTCACAGAGTGCACTGCTCACCTCCTGCTGCCCCAGGGGATTAGGAAACCAGCCAGAGCTTGGCTCACAGGACACAGCGAGCCCTAGGAATATCACTCGACTTTCAATTCTGACATGATTTATCATCAGCACTACAAGTGAGGTGAGGCCACCCCTCTTTACAGCAACGTGGCGGTCCAGCGTGTAAACACCACAGACACACAAGCTGCTTCCGTGACCCAGCTTCCCCTGACCACGCTGCTGGACGCGTGGGCACACACACATCCCTGAGATGCCGCCATAGCTTTTGTGGGACGGTACCCAGAAGGCAACAGCTACATCAAATATAATTTCTGGTTCCATTTTGGAGACATCTCCCTTCTGATTCCCAAAGCCAGGTGCTGGTATACTTCTCCAACAACAGTGGAGATGGGTTCCTCCTGTCCCACACCGCCTGGCTGCACCTGACTTCTTGATGACAGCCACTCTTTCTGCAGCTATATTGAATCTCAGTGTGGTCTGAATTCGCAGTTCTGTGACAGCCAGTGATGTCAAACACTTCTTCATGGACTTACAGGTCATTTGTGCTTTTTCATCTGTGCAGAGTCTATGTGCATGTCATGCCCATTGCTGCTTGGCTCTTTTATTTGGGGATGTCTGATGTTTAAGTAGCTTGTGTTTTCTAAATATTAACCCCTACAGAACAGCTGGCAAAAGTCCTGCCCACCACCCTGCCCAGCTTCTGGGTCTGCCCTGCCCACCCTCCTGGCTGTTTCCCTTGCTGCACACAGGTTTCTGACCCTACCGGCCCGTTGCACGTATACTTCCCGCGCAGCTAGGCTCCTGTTCAGCAGCCCTTCCTCCTCCTATGCTTTAAGAGTTTTGCCTGTGCTATGTTCCAGCTGGTGAAGTGTTTCAGGTTTAGCCCTTATGTCTCCATCCACTTCGACTCTAGTTCCATACAGGTCTGAGACCTGGGTCTAAATCCAATCTTCTGCATGTGCACCGCCAGGTGTGCCAGCACCGTTCACTGTAGCAGCTGTGTCTCCTCCCTCGCGCCCTGGGGATCCCTCCATCAGAAATCAAACAGCTGAGCATGCCTGCATTACTTCTGCATCCCATGTTCCATTCCACTGGTCCTCACATCTGATTTGTACGGGCACCACTGCAGCCCTGTGCTGTGCCTTCCCATCTGGGGCTGCAATGTCTCACACTTTGCTCCAACTTCCTAGGACAGCTTTTGCTATTTTCAAGTCGATGAAATTTAAACAGCCTTGAAGGAAGTAGCCAGAAAAAAGGCCATCCTAAGAAACATTAACACCACTGCCTACTTCAAAAATGAGAACATAAGCCAGGTATGGTGTTGCACACCTATAATCCCAGTAGTGGGACGCTGAGGCAGGAGGATTGTTGTGAGATCAAGACCAGCCTGCTCTACAAAGTGAGTTCAAGGCCAGCCTGAGCTGCATAGTGAGACCCTGTCTCAAAAAGAAAAAAAAAAAAAAAAAAAAGAGAGAGAGAGAGAGAGAGAGAGAGAGAGAGAGAGAGAGAGAGAGAGACTAACTTGGAGAGGCTGAGAAACTGGTTCAAGACCACACAATCCAATGGCAGAACCACAGACAGGACTCCACATGGTCTCTGAACTCCTACTTCAAGGTGCATTTCCTAGGACAGACTGGATTCAGGGTCAGCACTGAACAGGATGGAGTCCAGAAGCAATTTCAAAAGTGCATGCCCAGTGTGAGCCCCAATACCAGGAAAAGCCTCTGCTTCCCAGCCCCCCTCAGGTCTGCAGCACCTGCACTCCCACCTGCGCTGCCCATCTGAGAGACCCACGCTGGCCTGACAAGCAGAGGCTCACGGGAGGCCTTGTTCAATACCACGCTGCGCTGAGAGGCACAGATACTTCTAAGCCCAAGCTTCAAATATCATTGTCTTCTCAGCAAAACACTACATACACATCAGCTCGATGCTCAAGATAGGTGTGTGTGTGTGTGTGTGTGTGTGTGTGTGTGTGTATGAGTCAGACAGACAGACAGACATGCATGTTTAATCCCTGACAATGCCTATCTCACAGCACATTTCTACAGGTTTGGGACAGAGAAGATGGGAAAAGATGTCACTTCCTCTCCTGCATAGCTAGAAGGTGCTTGGAGAGAACAAACCATGGCCATCATGACAAGGGCAGTGTTGTCTGTGGAAGGATAGGAACCAAGTACTTGCCAGATGAGGGGACGGATGGAGGAGTGCTGGCCCTCAGGGGATGTGAAGCAGCGCCTCCTCGGCTGTGCTCTCCTCTTGAGTGCTTGGAATCCCCAAGAACACCTCTTAGTTCAGGGCAGGGAAGGGGAAGTGGTGTGAGAAAGTAAAGTGGCCCTGGCTGTTCCTGTGCGTGGGCAGGGGGGCAGGTGCCAGAGGCCCGCAGTGGCCCCCTTCACACCCAGGGAAGAAGGCTGAGTGGCCTCCAGGGCACTGGGGTGCCTCCCAAAGGCCTCCAGAGCTGACCCTTAAATTTTCCTAGATCAAAGAGCAAAGTGGAGCATACATCCCCCTCCAGGTGCTAACTGGCTAGAGTCAGAGCCACCAGTGCAGTCACTAGGGTGTTTAAAAAGCAAGAAAAACTCTGCCAGGGCACAGGCAGTGAGCTGCCTAGGGACGCTGCGATGCTTTGTTAAACAGAAAACAAGTTCTAAAATAAAAGTGACTATTAATTACATCAGCTGTTGACTGGGAAAAAAAATCCCTCTCATCAGAACTCAGGTCTCAGCTTCCCGCCTAGACCCCTTTTGACCGTGGGGGCTGACCTCTCCCGCCAGCTCACGCGGCCTTGCTTAGAGATACAAAGCAAGTCCCTGGAGCCCAATCAAGCTCTTATGCGCTTGAAGGGTAACCTTCCCAGAAAGGAGGCCGCTCAACAAATTCCAGGAAAGTAAAAATAAAACATGATGGGAAAGACAGTCTAATCATCAAGGCTAATTACAAAGAACAGTGGATCACTTTTTTCTCCCTCAAGTGTCTCTGGTTTATTAAAAAAGACCCAGCTCATAAAGATGTCCGTGTTCCTGGCCTGAATAAGGACAGAAGGTATCTCAGGGGAGACAGCGTTACTTCCACATATAAAACAGGCCAGCTTTGCGAAGTCACTGTACACTTACAGTGACATACACAAGTACTGTGATGCATAGACCTGGTGCCAGGACAGGTGACATGCCTGGCCTGTGAAGGCGGGCTGCCAGGACCAGGTGGTCACTACTGGCCAAGAGCCAGGAGCCAAGGAGGCTGGGGGACAGCACAGGCAGAGGGGCCACCCAGCGGGGCCTCGCTTTCCCTGTCTCTACCTTCCCAGCACAGAATGGGGCCAAGGCAGGATAAGACTGAGCCTGGGTCTGGGGTGCCAGCACCAGCATCTGCACCATCAAGGTGGCCCAGCAAGGTCCCCTGGTGAGATCCTCATTCTAGGGTGGAGTTAATGCAAGCATCCCCCCAACTGCACAAGCAGCATGGGAGAATGGGGTGTGTGAGAGAGACCTGGGAGACACATCCTCAGCGTGGGTGGCATGATGTGGCCTGCAGGAGCTGGAGAGAGGCAGGATCTGGGGGGATCCCAGCTCTTCCTGTGGACCAGACAGTTCTGCCACTGCGGCAAGGGGCCAGCATGCCCAGCTTCTCCGCTGCTCTCTGAACCTGGCGCTGGTGGCCCTTGGGCTCAGGGTTCTGGGGGCCGCATGGGAGACCTCCCTGGTGTAAAGCTCAAAGCTTCTAGCAGCTCCCACCTCTGCCCCAGCCTGGTGAGCTTGAGAGCCCTGTCCTACCCTGCTCTGGCTCCTCTCTATAGAGAGCCCTGGCTCTGGCAGCACCTGGGCACCTCCCACAGTGGCCCCGGGAGCAGACCTGGCCTTTCTGTTGGCTGTGCAAGTGGGGCTCAGGAGTGGGCCCTGGCCTTGGTCCCACAGCGGCTAATGAGTACTGGCTGCAGCCGACGACCATGCGTGCAGAGCCACACCCTTGCCCTTTTTCCCCGCTCTGCACCGTTCACACTATGTGCTGAGGAGTCATGGTCCAGGTGACATAGCCGGGCAGAGAGTGGCAGAACGGGCCCCCAAAAAGGGGCAGTGAGACAGAGACCAGGGCCTCCATGCCACACCTGCACAGCACAGATACCCTCCCAAGAGCCTTTGGTGGCCCGGTCATCCTCGGGGCATGCTCTCAGCCCAACAGCCAGCCCCTGGAAGGCAGGAAGAGGGCTCAGGAGCAGGCCCAGGAGCAGGTCTTAAGCAGTCAGGCTAAAAAGAAGCGAGGAGGGTTCTCCACTCCAAGGAGCGATGGGTGGATGGAGAGACACAGACCACAGGCCAAGATGACAAGCCCCTGAGGAAGGCTCCTGCAGGCAGCCAGCGAGGGTGCACCACCACCACTTGAGGCCAGGAGAATCCACCATGCTGTCCAGGTCCAGGCAGCGAGAAGGCCCCAAGGACCCAAAGCATTCTTGATAGATGCAGAGCTGGGAGAAGCCACCAATCAGGGAAAGGCAGAGCTAATTAAACATCCGATGCAGCATTTCCCAGGCAAAGACTGACTTCAGCCTGCCTCGGGGTTACTTCGAGGGAAAGGTTAGCAATGAGCAAGCACTGCTTTCCCAGGTGAAACTTAGTTCAAATAGAAAAGGAAGATCAACTGGGTCAAACAGAAAGTTGGCAAATTACACAACAGCTCTGCCTGTGACACCGGAGGCCAGGTCACAGTGCCCTGGGCAGCTACTTGCTGAGCAGGCCCTCAGCCAGAGGGAAAACAGCCTCGCCTCAGCCACTTCCTCCTCAGTGAGCAGCTGAAGAGAAAGGCAGGTTTTGGTTCACAGTTTGTAGAGGTTTCCACCACAGCTGGTGCACACTGTGAGCATACCGCCACGCAGTGGGAAGCCAGCATGGTGGTCCATTACATGCACGTCTCAAAGCCTGACCCTGGCCTCAGACACAGTAAGGAGCAGAGCATGGCCTGCTCCTCACCACGTGCATGATGGCACTCCGATAAATGTTACTTCTGAACTGAGGAGGGCGGCTCAATGCCATGGAGAAAAGCACCTCAAGGAGCCACCCTAGCCATCTCTGCAGCCTCAAGCTCCAGGCCCAGACTGGTTCCTGTCTCTGGCAACAAGAGCAGGCTATGAAAAGCAACCCAGCCACACTGAGCCGTACACAGACACCAGAAGCCTGGCTTTGGGATGGATGGGTAGCCAGCATATAAGGAAGCAGTACCTAATGGGCAACATCACTCACACACACCCCAAGGCATCCTGGATCCTAGCTGTGGAGCCCCAGCAGTCTTCTGGCTCATCACCTGTGAGACTAACATGAGGACACAAATAGCCTCTCCACAGGCTTTGCTGCCACAAGGACAGTCAACCAGTGGGGACAACTAGTGGGGACAGATAACCAGTACGTCCATGCAGCTGTCCTGCCCTGCCTAAAACCTGTCTGAAGCCTCAGGCTTCTGCGCCACACCAGGGTCACTAATGGAGTTGAGCAAGTCATGAATTCAAAAAAAGGGGGGGGGCAGAGTGACGTGCCCACATCCTTGGAGAGAGAACCAGAGGCTCTACTATAACCATACCCTTTGTGCTCAAGAGGTTGCAGACACAGTTAATGAGCAGGCTGGGATCCAGGGAGAGACACTGGGCCTGGGCAGGGTGCAGGGTGTGCATCCCCCAGAAGGGCTCCCTGGGGGATGGCTCTGGACTGCTCCAGGCAGCCCATGGTGCTCCCAGCACCAAGCCACCTCATGTCCTCTCTTCCCTTCCCCAACAGGGACTTGGCTCCTCCTCCCTGGGACACTGTTCCTGCAGGAGCAGGGCCCTGAGAGCCACAGGAGACAGAGCTGGGTGCCTGCCAGACACCTGGCCCCAGAGGAGGCAGGGTGGGGGCAGAGGCCAGACGAGTTCTGGTCCAAGTCCCAGCTACATTACATGTCTTCAGGGGCCTCCATGACACTGTTCCTGGCCTTGATGTTATGAAATAGATGCTCTTTGCATGAAAGCGGTGTTCTCATTAGAGCAACAACTCTATTACTGAAGAAGGGGCAGCACAAGCTCCAAATTACAGGAGTAAAAATAGCCAAATCACGGTGATGATTATTGTTCCCACCACACAAGTATCTGTGAGAGGCCACGACGCGTACTGAGCCGTGCCATGTGCCAGGCTCCACTGGGATAAGCCACACTCCACTGGGATAAGCCACCATCCTGCTCCTCTTGGATGAGCTGAGTGCTGTGACCCTATCCTACAGATCAGAACACTGGGCCCAGCACCACAGGAACGATTGTGTTGCACAAAGTGGAGTCTCACCCTGAGCTCAGCAGGAAGTTGCCCCATGCCCAGCTCTCCATGCAGTCCCCAGCACAAGCGCAAGGGAACAAGAGATGAGGGCTCAGGGCTGGCTGTGCCCCTCTGCTCAATCAACAGCTACTGGGTCCTGGCATCACTGTGTCAGCCACACCCCTCATCCCCAGAGTACAGATGATACAGCCCCATGGCTGAGCCAACTGAAGTAAAATAAGCAAGGCTATCATGCTGGCAGTTCTCTGCCCCGCCCTTGCCTCCTGCTCAGCCATGCCAAGTCACAACAGAGGCTGGGGGGACATGCCTGGTGGTGACCTGGGCGCAGGGAAGCTAACAAGGAATATGGGTTGGAGGGTGCCAGTCAGCCCAAGATGGAACCACAGACCCTGAGCTCAGCTGCACACAGAACCCGGGTGCCAATCAGGCAACACCACAAGTGAAGGCAGCTCAACTTGACAATGACACAATGACATGGGCACCTGTGCCTGTTACTGGGCAGGACAGCTGGTGGCCAACCTGTAACACCAGTGGCACTGAACCAGCATGGTGCTGGGTGTGGAAGCTCGCCCGAGGGCTGCTGCCTGCAGCCTAAGAGGCAGAATAGGACAGGAGGAAGTTTAGAAGCTGCGGGAGCTGGCAGAGCTGTTGGGTTTGTGGGGCTGCTGTTGGTTCTCTTGGAGGAGCTTGTCCTGCAGGCTTTCCTGGTGAACTTGGCTGTTCTCATCACTGGAGGAGCTTGGGGCTTCACTGTCCCTGAGGATGGTTGTGGTGCCTTTGGGTGGGGGAGCTCTGGTCCTTACCTTGAGCGTTACTTCCTGGCTCCAGTGCAGGTCCCTCAGCTGGCTGACCCAGATCCTTCATCCACTGGCACTGACTTCCTAGTTTCCACCACTGACCTCTGGGCCTTCCCAGCACAGATCCATGAAGGGCCCTGCACGAGACACTGTCAGGGGCTCTAGGCCTCCAGTTGGATTTGTAGGAGGCATTGTCATGGACTCAAGGTTTTCAGCTGGACTCAAGCAGGACATTACGGTGGGATCCAGGCCCTAGGCTGGATTCTCTGGTCTTCAGTGTGTGCAGACTTCCTGCAGTCTCTCTGTAGGTTATTCTGTGGGTGACTATTAAGAATAACCTGATAAACTATGTGTCCTGGACTGTCTCTCTTTGCAACCCCAGACTGCAATACCTGGTAGCCTGAGGCCCCCAAGGGCCCAGCAGAAGAGGCACAGCATAAACATGGGAAACACCATGTAGACAGGAGGGAGGGCCCCAAGCTCACAAGGACAGGAAGGGCTGGAGGTCAGCTGGGGCTGACCTCACCCTGCTGGGGAAAAGCTACACAAGTCATGGGCAGTCAGCTGGGACGGAACACCCACAGGCAAGATCTGTGGCCTCTCCAGGTGGGTACCTCCCTATGCAGCCCGTATCCTCAGTAGACCCAAATTCAAAAGGGAGGGAGGGATGGATGAGAACACCTGCAGATGGGCTGATGGGTGAAACCCGGCTCTGGATGCTGCATGCCTGCCCAGAGCAAGCAATGAGAAGAGGAATGTGGGCCCCACCAGGTACACAAACCCCAATGATGCTTCGTGCACTGAGGCAGGGCTCTGTGAGGGCAGTACAATGCCCTAAATAGTTTGCTCACCCTCAGGAAGAGGGACCTTCAGGAGGAGGTCATGGGGGTATGGCCAGCAGTGCTGGCCCCTCCCGGCTCCTCCCATCCTCCCTGTTTTCTGTCCCCCAGGGCCCCTCTACGTTGCTGCTTCTGCCTTGAAGCTCAGGGGCCACGGACTGAAAATGTGAGCCAAACTAACCCTCTCCTCATCTAAGTTGTAGGTGTCGAGTGTCGTGTGTCAGTGACAAGAAAGTGGCAAGGGTGCCATGGCAGAAGGCTTTCCCCAGAGGCCCACGGCCACATCCCTGGTCTGGGCTGGGACCTGGATCCATGGGTATCTGGACTGTGCTGCCCACTCAGTCTCCACCTCTGGCCCCTGTGGCCAACTCACTGTTGCCAGCCTCCTTTGGTCCCCTGTGACCCACATGGGGCTCTGGCCCAGCTTGTGGGGTGGTCCTGTTTTTCAGCCACGGGCAGGGAGGGCAGTCCAAGCCCATGTGCTGAAGACTAGGCACTGTGACCTCAAGCAGCCCAAATCCCTCTTACTTCCCCAGGCCCAGCGGTGAAAGGCTGAGCAGGGCCCGCGCCTGGGGCCGTGGCTCGTCCAGCAAGACTGTGGAGCGCTTCACCGTGGTGTCTTTCTTCCTTTTTCCTCCCTGATCTCGAAATACTTTCATCAGTAGACAAAACAGGTTTGGTCCCACTTGGCTGGGGGTGACAAAACACTACTAGGCAACACTAGCACTGTTCTTCAAAGTGACATGGACATGGCTTCACCTCACATAATTGAAGGACTTCCACCTGAAGATCCATGTGGTGGGGCATGCCGAGCTTGCCAAGATATGTGCTGGGCAGGGCTGCGTCTCAGAGGCATTTAAACAATGTGGTCTTGTGTGTCGGCAACATCACTGCCCTAAAGGAGGAGACACCTGCAGGCTGGAGGCAGGCAGCACTCTCCCTGGGGAAGAATCCAGCCACGCACTCTCCACCACGCATCCACTATGGCTGAGGGCTATCTCCCACCACTCACATGGCCAAGCATCTGAAAACTGCTCAGCACAGAGCCAGGCAGCAGTTACGGCGAGCCGGTGTTGCTCAGAAATAGCACGGGAGGGAGCTGTGTGGTCAGCGTGGCAGCAGTGACCACAGTGGTTATTTAAGTTGAAGTTATTTAAAATTAAATGGAATTGGAAATGTAGCTCCTCAGTGGACATGGCATCACTCCGTGTAGAATATTCTGGGGATGGCACTGGCTCAGAAGTAAAGAAACAGCCCATGTGGCCCTGTTCAGGGCTTGCACTGTCTGTCACACTTTCTGCTGTGTGCAGTGAGTCAGAGTGGCCACAAGACTCCACCCGGAAGAGGATGGTCGGCTCCGCACGTGTGCCTGCAGCACTCCCAACGCGGTGAGCACTCAGGAGATGGCGCTTGAATACACACAGGTGTGCCGGTGGACAGGAAACCTGGACGCCACTGCCGCACGGCACACACAGTGGACATGCAACAAAGGTTCATGAGGCACCTGGCATGTACCAGGCACTCCTCTCCCAAGCCACAGAAATGAACAAAAGCTTGGCCTCGAGGAGCGCATGGTAGGAGTCGGGGGGGGGGCACACTGCTCATGCGGAAAGGAAGAGCAGCACCCTGTTCTCAGCACATGTGCACCCCAGCGATGAGAGCACATCCAGAGCCAGAGCTACGTGCAAGCCCATTCCTGACGATGGATGGATGGATGGATGGATGGATGGATGGACGGATGGACACAACAACATAGGGACAGACGGCAGGTGGGTAGACAGGTGCATAAGTGAGGAGCTGGGTGAGCGCGAGCCAGGGAGAATGGGCAAGGATCAGATGGATGGTGGGCAGTGAGCAGCCAGGGTGCGGGGAGGGTGCTGGACAGTGCCCAGGCACTAGGCTGGCCTCCGGACAGGCCAAGCTGAGCAGCCACTGGTGAATGGAGGTGGGTAACTCAGGGAACCACCCTGGTGACACCAGTAAGTGACCATAAAGCCGTCTGCAGAAGCAGGCTGGAGAAGCTTAGTCGTTTGATCTGAGCGCCAGGCGGCCAGACAGGGCTGGCCTTGGCTCACCCACCATCAGCTTCTGTTCTGGGCCCTGCCTGACTCACCTGCCAGCTACAGCTGGGCCTGCAGTGTGGGAGGACCACACAGGCCCTCACAGCCTGGATGAGGGAGCCACCGCGGTGGCAGGTTCCCGCTGCCCCACACTCCCACTCGCCAGCGGCAGAGCAGCTCGGCCGTGTGCTGTTGTGCTGTGTACTGGGAGGAGCTCTGCCCTGCCTGTTATACCCACGTGCTAAACTCGCCTTTGGGTGGGGCAGGAGTTCACAGCTGAGTTTAGTTGCACTGAGTCACCGCCTCTGTCTGTTAGCAAGCCAGGCCTCCAATCCCAATGAGTTGGGAGCTCCAGTCCACAGCTTCCCTTTCGTTCACAAAGGAAGAGTTTGCTTCTCAAAGTTTTCTGGGGTGTCACGTCAGATACAGAACAGTGTATTTTTCCACTTGTGTTGCTATCACGAAATACTTGAGGATGTACACATTATAAAGAAAAAGTGTTAACTGAACTCATAGGCCTGGAGCCACCATTGGCTGATGAGCAGGGCCATCCAGTTGGCACCACAGTAAACACATAGGAAGAGGGAGTGGTCACTCAGGGAGACAGAAAATATGAGGGGCCAAGGGCCAGGCTTGCTTTCCATAGTGTACTCCCAAGACAACCCAGGCTCTCCTCAGGAGCAGCACTGCAGGACTGCACCCTGGCCAGCTCTCATCCTCCTCTTCCTCACAGCCCATCTCTGGAGGCCTCACTCCTTCCCTCTACACCCACAGCCAGGCTGGTAACACTGAGCCGCCAAGGGACATGCTGATGCCATGTCCAAACCACAGAGGGACCCACAGCCAGGCAGGCACAGGCTTTCTGGGCACGGGATACCAGCACCTTCCATGGGCCTTGCCCATGTGCTCCCAAAGTTACCAAGGCAGCTGACGACAGCACAGATCTCAGGGAAGTGAGTAGCAGAAATCCATGCCAGCACCTTGTCTGCTGCATTGGGCACAGCAGGGCGCTCACACATTGCACGTTTCTGTGACCGTGGCACGTGAGAATGCCACCCTGTCATCCGAGGCACCCGCCTTCCCCTTCCCAAGCGGGAGGCCCCAGAAACGCGAGGCACTGCAAGCAAGGACTGCAGGGCCCAGAAGCGCTGCCACGTAATAAGCAATGATGCAGGCCTTGGTCGTGAGCAGCATCCTCCAGCAGACATGAGAAGACACAACATGGTAGGCTCTTCCCAGGTCTAGTATTCTACAGTGTTTCCTGCTAGGACTGGTCAGGCTGGGAGGACGGAGCAGATATGATGATGTCTCTACAGGGTCCCAAAGACCTGCCATCCGTGCTTTCTTACCCACTGCACCCAGTGCAGTGGCCACTTCTTGCCCTGTGGCCACTTCTTGCCCGTGGGCTTCTCTAGCGCATCGTGGGCAGCATGGTAGGCTATTTCAATTCCATCCAGGAACTCTTCTGACAGCATTTATGCACACCCTGGACTCATCTTCAATGTTCCCTCTGACCGGCTGCTCGGCCCAACTTCTCAGCCAGAAATCACTGCTCGCCACAGTCTGCAAGCTCACCACACAGTGCTTAGCATGCAGATGTGGGGGCAGCCTGGGCTGACCTCAGGGGCTCAGAGCTTCCCAGCAGGGCTTCAAAGCCAATCTCAGCACTAAACCAGATGCCAGAGGGGCTTCGATGGGATCAGATGAGGCCAGAGCAGGCGTGCGTCTAGGCTTGAAGCATGACCAGAATGTAATGGGGGGATAGCTCACACAGACCTCGACCTTTGGGATCCGTGCTCAGCCTGGAGGCCCCTGCACCCTTCCCTGGGGCAGGTCCTGCTGGCGCCAGCACCTGCCTCTCTGACCCCCAAGGCTGCTCACCTTCTTGGCTCCCTAGGCCCTGACCAAAGCCGCACTCCTGGAGCTGGCACAGAGTGTGGCAGGGCTAAAATTAGGGCAGTTTCCATAGATATCTGCAGCAAATCCGTTCTGCTCCTGAGTGGAAAAAGCACACTTCTGCATTCTGATTGTAAGCAACCTGGGGTCCGGAGAGCCAGAGCCACACAGGGTGTGCTCCCCTGGGCACTCTGACCCCGGGAGGGGGAAGCAGCCTCATTGGGCCACGCAGCTGCGGGTAGGTGGGACAGGCTGGCACCAGGAAGACCCAAGTGGCTGCCCTCCTCCTGGGTGGCGTCAAACAGGAGAGAGAGCAAGGACCACGGCTCTCCAGCAAGAGCCTGCACTCTGGCTTTGCAAGTGGGAAACTGAGCCAGGCCCCAGCAGCTGTGAGGCTCTTGAGGTGGTGGCACGGGCATGGCAGCCCCGAGCTGCCTCTCCACTGGGGCTCCCGTGGCGGAGCTGCAAGGCCCCCTGAGGGCCTCCGCTGTGCCAGAATCAGGGCCCCAGTGGAGGCAGAGGGAGGAAGACAGGTCATCCTGGACAGAGCACCCATAGGAGGAGCAAGGGACGCAGGTGAGGCCTCCAAGCCAGGACGCAGAGACACACAAGGGCTATGGAGAGGTGCCAAGCACCCAGCCCCACTGGCCTGTGGGGCTTCAGACCACTGCCCTGGACAGAGAGGATGAACGACCACAACACAGCTGGCTGACACAAGGGTGAGGGACAGCTCAGCAGCAGCAGCCGCTCCCACAGCCAACACGGACCCCAGCCGAGCTTGAAGCACTTCCCATCCAAGAACTTGTGCACCCCAACAGCCTCCTGAGACCACCCCACGTCGAAGACAGGAGACAGGCACAGAAAGGGTGAGCAAGTGGCTTAGGGTCACACAGCAGGGATGTGGCAGAACCCCAACCCAAACTCAAGCCCAGAAGCCATGCTCTTGGCAGTAACTGCCCATACCCAGAGGGGGCATGGGATGAGGATGGGACTCTGGTGGGTCAGCTACGAAGCCCACACCCTTGGCCTTGCTTTTGACCAGTGCCACATGTTAGCAGCATATCTGTACTCCGGGGTACCTTGGGACTTTTACTGGATGACACAAGGAAGATGGCAAACAGGCAGTGGCTTGCCCACACCCGCTCTTTGGTGTGAAGGTACACGTGCATATGAGTTAGGACAGCCCAGGTGGCAGACACAGGGATGAGCACGAGGGGAGGGGGCAACTCGGGAGCTCCTTGCAGTGAGCACCTACTGTGTGTTGCACCCAGTCAGCAAACAGAATGGTGCAGAATGGGCCCAGGCGCCACATGTACCCGTCATCAGCAGAGTGGCAGCCACCTCCTGCCGGGGCCACAGTGTCCCAAGCCCCACCCTCAGGCTACAAACCAGTTACCCTGCACCCACAGCTGTCCCTTTCTGTCTGCACCACCCCAAGCTGGTTCCCAGCAGCTCGAGGGCAAGGCTAGGCGCAGGCCAGGCATGAGCCACAGGGCCCCACTGGGGAGCCCAGAGAATCCTCGGTGCCCAGGACACCGCCACCAGCCACGGGGGACACTCACCTCCATGAGGACCCCAAGCAAGCAGGAGGCCTGCTACCCCTCAGCCCCGGCCCACGCCCTAGGCCTGGCTGGATCTGTTTCTTTTTTTAACCTGTGGCGTGAACAGAGCTGGGTGGCAGCAGGGGAGGAGTTCAGGAGGAGGCACGTGTGGGGCCATCTGTGTCCTCTGTCCCACACCCCAGCTCCTGGCACAGGCAAGGTCATCTGTGTCACGTCCCGTGCCCCGGCTCCTGGCACACAGGGGTCATCTATCCGGCACCCTGGCTCCTGGCAGACAGGCCTGCACAGGCTCTAGCTCCCAGCAGTCTATTCTTTGCCCACCAGAGGCAGAGGAGCAAGTGAGGACCTCAGCACCTCCACTAGGCTCTGGGGATCCCGTGCCTTCCCCAGAGCCCCCACCTCCCACACCTCCCACTCACCCATCCTTTCCTTCCTCTTCTTCCCCCTCCTTTTTTCCAAGTCCCTCCCTCCCCTTCCTCCTCTCCACAGGGCCAGCAGTCTAGCCTGTCTGCATCTCAGTTTCGTAGGCAGAAAAGGGAAATAAGCCATCCACCACAAATGTTCTGTGACCACTTCAGGTTCTCAAACATGGCAGACAGAACTTGGGGACTGGACAGGTCAGCACAGCCATAGGAAGAGGTAGGGTCGGTCTGTGGTAATCCTTATACCAGAGGGTCGGCTAGGTCCGGCAACTTGGCCACGGCCATGCCCCTAAGCAGAGGACCCTACCTTCCCAGCCCCCAGCCCTGGCTGGCATGGAGGGTTGCCACAAGAAGCAGCTGGCTTCATCTATCCAGCCGCTGGTCCAGAAGGGTTTGTTTTGCCTTTGAGTTCAGCTCCTGCCCAGGGCAGGGCATCTGGCACAGTGTGCATTCCTGCCATGGACTGGGGCTGGCAGGTTCATGGGTCAGTTCAGCCTCTGGCCAAAGAGGCTGGGATCTTGGCTCTGGGACGACTGGTGACGTTCTCAGGGCCAGTGCTACATGCAGCATGACAGCAACTGCCTGGCCATCTCAATGGGGAGAGAGGGGTAGAGGGCCCTACCTTCAGGGACACCCCTGACAGGTAGGCAACTGAGGAGGTGTGGGCACACACAACAGAGCATGCCACGGTTGGCTCCCTCCCTACAAAGGCAGGGGAGGGAAGAACAACAGGGAGGAGGGTCCCACCTGCTGGGTTATGCTGCAGGGGACACATGGCCGTGGCGTTCGATCTCTGGACTGTGTACAGCAGCGACTCCAAGGGAAACCTCCTGCAAAGCATAGGCAGCAGCTGTGAGTGTGGCCTCAGGCTGCTCCAAGTCATCAACTGGGCCCTCTGGGCAGGTGAGACACTCGGACCCTGCCCCTGGGCAACCTGACCACAGTGTGGACACTTGAATCAGGCGGTTGGGAGCAAAGAACTCAGGATGGAAGGGCCGAGGATGGGCGAGGCACACTCATGACCTCTGGAACCCAGGGTGCAGGCGCTCCCTGTGCCTCGCCTAGGTCACAGGAAAAACAGGAACTGAACAGAGATGTCTGTGAGGCCTAGGCTAGCGACAGCCTCTGCCTGTACATTGAGCTGTGTCCTCACAGGCACCATGATGATACTGGCCACGGGGCCACCCCCAGGCCACAGCACCTGCAAGCCCTGCAGACCTGGCCTTCTGCCTGGGGGGCCAATGGACCTGCATGCTGACCTGCACAGGTTCCAATACCTGGACCTCCCTGCACCTCGGTGGCCTGGATGTCCAACCCTCACCCTCATCCTAGGGCTCAGAGGTTAAGAAGACAGAGCTGTGAGCCGTGCTCAACAAGCATGCACCCCAACATCCAGTGCCCATCCGTGACCTTGATGAAGTCCCCATCGCCCTCTCCAAATCCTCTGACATTCACCCGGTCTTCTTCCCTGCAAAAGTCCAGCTGCAGAGCATTGCTGCAACCTCCCCTGTGTGTGAGGCTCAAGATGGAGCCTGCCTCACACTGGCTGGGTCAGGTAAGTCCTTCACCTCTGAGCTGCAGCCCCAGCTTGTGCATGTGCTTACTGACAGGATCTCACTAAGCCATCCAGGCTGAGCTTAAGCCTGTTATCCTCCTGCCTCAGCCTCCTGTGTAGCTGGGGTTATAGGTGGAGCACACTGCATCCTGCTCCACGGATAGAATCTTCCTGTTCCTCTTTGTGAAGAAACAGAAAGAAGGACCTGTGGATGGGGGCGGGGACTGGGAGACAGAAAGGGGGAGAAAACCTAGCTCTCTGGAGAGCTATGGGGTGTATGGCTCGGGCTCCCAGAGATCACACTGCCCACTACAACACGTACTGCTTGGCAGACTCAGAGCAGGGCTGGGCTGGTCCACCTTGGGCTCAAAGCTGGGTTACTTGGTGGATTTCAAGACTTACTATGAAATAAAGAAACAAGCGATCCCCTTTCCTAAGCCAAGTAAAATACAACACATCACTAAAGTAAATTCTCCTGTTTTTTTTTTCTTTTTAAAAATTTTGCCATTGGTGGAGCATCAGCCCCACAATGCACCCTGGTCTACCACTCAGGGACGGTGTATGGACAGAACCTTGGCTCCACAGTGCACTCTGGTTCGCCACTCTGGGATGGTGCTATGCAGCTTCTCCCAGATTCTCAGGTAGTGCCCCTAGCTGCTGCCACAGTATGCACACAGCCAAGTTAAGTGGCCAGAATGGGTTGACTTAAGGACCAAACAAGCCAGCCCTGTAACACGGTCTCTGTGGAGTCCCTGTCCCCAGTGCTACCTCTGCTGAGTGCTGCTGTTCCTCACAGCGAGCAGCCTCTCCACCAATCTGTTTGCATGAACAGGGCCCAAGTGCACAGCCTCGGGCCACAGCTTGGTAACACCAATTGTCACCTCTCAGCTTTTATTAATTGCTAGGTTAATCAAGCACTCCAAACTGGTGTTCCTGCAGCAGAGTGCTCACATTTCTGCGTCAACAGTGGCGGGGTGGGGTGGGGGGGATAAACAGGCTTAAGCTGCAGCAAAGGACAGAATCTCATGGCCTTCAGGTTCTGGGTAGTTTTCACACTTTTCAGAATATCTGAGCCCACATTAGAGCAGACACAGGGAACGTCTTGACTGGGATCTCAACGATCTACAGCTCCTCTGGAGCAATCATCAATGAGCAGGTAGAGCAGGGACACCATTACCCAGCAGCCCCAACAACACTGCAGCCCTGCCGGCTTTCAGTCAGGGAATCTGATACTCACTGGAGAACTATACTGGTTACTTCTGAAGGGTCCTCAAAGCAGAAGTCTACTATGCAGCTCAGGCCCAGACCCCACCCTGGGGATGGGAGGTGCCCACCTCTGCCTCCTGGAGGGAGGATCAGATCCCCTGGGACCTACAGCCACACTCTGGCCATCTCTGCAGAGGGTGCACCTACGCTACTATCAGGCACCAGAGCCTGTACCAAAGTAGCTGGGGGTCTGAGGTCAGTGTGCGTTTCGCCCTGCGGGCCAACAGATCCACTTCACCTGGCCCTGGTCTGTGTGAAGACCCACAGATCCAGGCGCTCACAGGGCAAGATAAATTCTGCTGAAGACACTGTGAGTCTTAGAAACAATACCTCAGATGTGACAGTCTTGCTTGGGAGAGAAAGTAGGTTCTCTGTGAACTTCCTCCTCACTCTCTGAGTATGTTTTGTTCTTTTATGGGTTTGCTTTGCCCGCCATGGTTGCTTCCAGAAACTGTCACACATACATGCATGCACACACACATACACACATGCACACATGGTTGAAGCCTTGTTAAACAAACATGGGCTGACAGGAGAGGTCTTGTTCTTCACCCCACCTGAGACATTGCCTCCCTGTCCTCTAAACTCTCAGAATTCTCTCTTTACCCCTCGTCATGCCCCTGGTATGAAGCCAGCATCTCCCCCACCCCCAGCAGAGTTCTGCCGATCCTCTCAGCTCTGGGTAGAGAGGTCTGCATCTAATTTAGCAAGGCTGGAAGACTTTTCCAAATGGACATTCACACTCTGCACTTCTGTGCGGTAGGACCATGACACTGAAGTAACTACACTGCTCCATCTCTCACCTACATGGACAGTAAATGCAGAAGGGCCCATGGCATCCGGCTTACACTTGGAAAGGCCCACGGCATCCGGTTCACACCTATACTGGCAAATGCCAACCAGCTCACACCTAGACAGGCCCATGGCATCTGGCTCACAACTAGACACACCCACAGCATCCGGCTCACACTTAGACGGGCCCACGGCACCCAGCTCACACCTACATGGGCACATACCATCCAACTCGCACCTAGACGGGCCCACAGCATCTGGTTTACACCTAGATGGGCCCATAGCATCTGGCTCACACCTAGATGGGCACACACCACCCAGCTTGCACCTAGACAGGCACCCGGCATCCAGCTCGCACTGAGACAGGACCATGGCATCCAGCTTGCACCTAGATGGGCCCATGGCATCCAGCTCACACCTAGATGGGTCCACGGTATCTGGCTCACAACTATACAGGCCCACAGCATCCGGCTTGCACTTAGACAGGCACACACCATCCGGCTCACACCTAGACAGGCCCATGGCATCTGGTTCACAACTAGAAGGGCACACACCATCCAGCTCGCAGCTAGACGGGTATCCAGCATCTGGTTCATACTGAGACAAGTCCATGGCATCCAGCTCACACCTAAAGTCACACACCATCTGGCTCACACCTAGACAGGCACACAGCATCTGGCTCACACCTAGAGAGGTACACAGCATCCAGCTCACACCTAGACAGGCACACAGCATCTGGATCACACCTAGACAGACACATACCATCCGGCTCGCACCTAGATGGGTACCCGGTACCCGGCATCCGGCTCACACTGAGACAGGTCCGTGGCATCTGGCTCACACCTACATGAGCACACAGCATCCAGCTCACACCTAGATGGGCACACAGCACCAGGCTCACACCTAGATGGGCACACACCATCTAGCTCGCACCTAGACGGGCACACAGCATCCGGCTTGCATCTACATGGGCGCACGACATCCAGCTTGTACCTAGACAGGCACACAGCACCTGGCTCGCACCTAGATGCCTGCCACAACTTCACTTACTCTGGGTCTAGGGCATGTAACGGTGGGACCAAGGGTGGTCGCTGACTGGACCACCAATTGGCTTGGCACAGCTCTGGGTGGGCATGAAGTACAGGCCCGCCTGGGCATGTGGGACAATCCAGAAGGTCTGCAGCCCGAGTGGAACAGCAAGAAGAGTGGGAGGCAGGCTGCCGCAGATGCTGCCCAGTGTGCCCGACCACCACTGCTTCTCCTCTGCCATGCCCCTCTGCCTTGGAGCCAGCCAGCTGCGCACTGAAACCTCTACAGATCATGAGATAAAAATAAACCTCTCCTCCTCCAACCTGGGGGGCCGGGTACTTTGTCTCAGCAACAAGAAAGCTAAGATGGATAAAAAGGGGCACAATTTATATTTCATATGTTTAACATGCTCTGTATTTACATTAACATAATTTTCAACCTTATGATTGCAAAAAAATAAATGTTCCTTTTTCAAATTGTCCCTGTCTACTAAGTAGCTTTAAAAACTTTTTTTCAATAAACATGCCACAGAGAGCTGCCAAGCCCACCACAGTGACACTCCTGACTGGTTCCCCATGGAGGTGCCATCAGTCCAGGCGCGACTCCACGCACCAGGTTTCCAGGCACCTTTAGAAGGCCCCAGGCTGGAAGGGGACACCACACACAGGGCACAGGCATGGCTTCTGGTCCAGCTCAGTGAGCAAACAGCTCAGAGCCTGCGGTGGCTGAGCCCTGGTGGTTCCTGCTAGGACACCAGGTGAAGCCACCCCACCCCACCCCGTGCTCTGATGGGGGTGCAGAATTCCGGGGAAAAGCAGCGCTATTCAAGGCCTGGACTAAACCTCGGCAATCAAGGGACCCTGAGAAACACAAGACAGAGGCTTCAGAATCTCAGGTCAGTTTCTCAGACACGGATGGTAAATGGACCCGTTTTAAAGGCAGAGGGCAGTAAGGTGAAAATGCAGATGGCTTGCTCCGCGAAAGCAGGTTTCAGTGACAAGTAATCACGGCAAAGCAAACCCTCGTGGCAACTTTTATAGCTTCATCAACAAGCAAATGTCTGAGCTAGGTGTGCTGGCGCACACCTGTAATTTCAGCACTTAGGAGGCTGAGGCAGGAGGATCAGTGTGAGTTTGAGACCAGCCTGGGCTACAAAAATGAGCTCAAGGCCAGCCTGAGCTGCATAGCAAGACCCTGTCTCAAAAAGACAAAAAACAAAAAACAAAAAAAAAAAAAAACATGCAAACGTCCAGCACAGGGCACGCTCCACCTGTCAGGCTGCTTTCCATGTGTCCTGCCAGAGATTCAGGAGGCATAAATGGAGCCTGGAGTGGGGTGCTCACTTCCAGAGATGGCAGGTGAGGGTCCTGAGCACCCACTCCTCAGCAGCAGGCCATTTGGCTGCCTGTCTACCTGTCCAGGGCAACACCAGACCAAGACGAAAACAACTCTGCCCCTGCACTCTGGCAGGGCGGCCCAGCTCCCTTGAGGGCCAGCAGAGACACCCAGCCATCCTCCCCACCCTCTGCCCAGAGCCTGTACAAGCCAGATGGGAGTCATGCCTGGGGCTCCCCCTCTTGGCCCTGCAGTCACACACTCGGGCAGCAGGAGCACAGGCGGCATGGACTTCTGGGCATCAGCACGTCTCTGGAAGAACCTCAAAGATAAGCTCAGCACTGGGGGCAATGCTGTGTCATTAGTTATATCCCAAAAGAGTATGCTGACCTTGTCACACTAAGAGCCACGACTAGCACAAGGACACTGAGGGAATGCATTACTTCCAGACTCAGAAATGCCCTCTCGCCTCACTTGAGCATGGTACAGAGACCCCAGCCCTGTCCTGGGCCAGGGGAGAGCACCCCCACTCAGGGCGCTGAGCAGGGCTCCCATGTCTTTCCATTCTCCGGCCTTCTGTGCTGTGACTACCTTGAACTCTGAGGGCCCCAAATCAGGAAGATTCACCATGCTGTTCAAGCGCACTTGGAAGTCACTGCTCTGTGGTCCCGTTTTCTGCCCTGGATCACAAATCACCCTGCCTGTCCTCCAGGAGACAGGACACACGGGCTCAATGAGTTAGGCTGAAAGCAGGGAAACTCACCACAATGGACCCCAGATTTCAAATCAGTAGCCCAGAAGGCTGGGTGGGGACACTTCCAAAAGTCCCCTCTACCTCAGGGGGGACATAGGCCCCTGCTCGGCAGGAAGCAGCTGTAGGCTAGACACCTCTGCAGACAGCCTCCCAGCCAGTGTGCCTCCGGAAAGGCGGTGAACAGATGGCCCAGCTCTAGGGTGGGAGGGGACGCTGCTCAGTGGAGGCACTCGAGGCCGCCCCCGGGGGGCCGTCCTGGGATCTCTGCAGCACCCTCTCCATGGCACCCTCTCCGTGGCACTATCAGGTAACACGTCCCAGCAAGCGTTATAACTAAGGGGCTGAAGCAACTGCAGTCCACCTCAGGGTCCTTAAGTGCATACTCAAGAGAGCCAGACTCACCTACCTCTCAGGGTCTCCTGTCAGAGTTTAGAACTAGAGGTTAGGGGACTTGCTGTCAGGAGCAGGGAAGGGCGAGGCCTGGAAGATTTTAATCCCCCACCCCATCCCACCATGCCCTGCTCTCTGCTTCCTGTCTCTTCCACCCAGGGACCTCCAACAGGCCAGTCTGTCTTGGAAGCAGCCAATGATCAGAGCAGAACTTTCACAAACAGGAGCCCAACAATACTCTCGTTCTTAAGTTGCACTGTCAGATAATGGGTCCCAGCAAGCAGAAAGATAACTAAGACGGACATCAGCACTGAGAAATGCGCCAAGCAGACGGTGGCCTGGGATGCTCACTGCTCAGAGAGCAGCCGGCCTGCTCAAGAGCCTTTGGAACTAGTCTGTAGGTGGAGTTTGAAATGATCTGGAAATGCCAGCTAGAAAGGCAGCCCTGGAATGCCGTGAGCCAAGCCTGACGGAACATTCTGATTGGAATTCAGAAGTCCAAAGTGTTCATAAAAAGCCCAACATCATAGACCACCACTGAGAGGCCTATGGTGAGAAAGAGAACTCCCTTGGCCATTAGACCCCAGCCTACATGTGCTGTGATCTGGCATAAAAACTGTCTGTGTTCTGCTCATATCCCGAGACTCTGGAACACAGAAAATTAATGGCAGAAAAAATTTCAAAACACCTCAGCCTCCTGTTCCTCCTGTCTCAGCCTCTGCAGTGCTGGGATTGCAGGTGTGTATTACTGCACCTGGTTTCGATGGCTGGCACCGTATGCCTGGGGTTCCTAGGCCAGCACAGCATATGGTACCAGGGAACAAACCCAGGTCCTTGCACTTGCCAAGCAGGCACTTAGATCACTGTGAGCTTTCTCCCTAGCCCTCTGTTGGTGTAAATCTGTCTGTTAACCAGATTTACACTGAAAGTTAAGCACAAAAGACAACTGTAAGTTTTCACTTTTGCCAGAAAGAAAAATACCTGGAGCAAAGAAGAGCTGGGGTGGAAAAAAAAAAAAAAAAAGAAAAAAAAAATCAGCATTAAAAGTAGTCAAGTACTTTAGATCCAAAAAATATAAACAATGACTTGAGGGCATGTCAACAATCAGTAGGCCCATCCTTTGCAGGCCCCAAACTGGCTTTGCTCCCTGAAGAAAGCCCAAGGGCACCTTGTTCCAGGGCTCTGTCACCAGGCACCAGCAGGCCTCTGCAGCTAGGAGGCAGGGGCACCCAGCTGCTGCTCATGCTGGCACCGTCTGCACAAGCGTTGAGGGGTCAGAAGACTTCCACCAGACTCACATGGTCCAAGAGGCCATGCTGGGCATCTGAAGGCAGCAAGCAAGCCTGTGAGGACGAAGCCTCAGGTGCAGCCCAGACCCAGAAGTTAGACACCAGCAACAACAGCACGCAAAGCAGGCCAGGGAGCAAGCAAGGCAGCCCAGACAGGGGCTCTGAGGGCTGCAGCCAGCAGCAATGCCGAGGGGACTGCCCAAGCCTATGGGGCTGCCCTCTCACCACAGCCTGCCCTGGGCACTTGAACACACAGCAATGAGATTTAACCTCTGCTCTGCCAGAAATGGGCTTTACTTAGGTTTGATTCTTTCTGCCTCCCTCTTCCTCACTTTTGGATGGGAATGTTCACCCTGTGTACCACTGTACAGTTGCAGTGTTTGAGCTCTCTTCACATTGCAGGGCTCACAGCTGCACCTAAGGGGTTTCCTTACTTCTCACCGGCTCTGAACTTGCTTGTTGGGCCACCAGCAGCTCTCAGAGCTGGGCGCAGTACACTGGGACAGAAGCAGAGTTACGGTCACCTCTACTCCTCCCCAAAAGCTCCTGCACTCGAAGGCAGGGGTTTGGGAAGGAGGCTAGGTCTGGGGTGCCCCGGGTTCGCTGTCAATGGCAGGGTCTGTGAGGGGCCCTGGGGGGCTAGAGGCCTGTGCTGTACCCCAGCTGCTTCTCAGGCTTCCCATTTGCCATGTGAGCAGCTCCTCTCCATGCTGCCTTCCCACTGCTGCACTCTGCTTTGGGGCCGATGAACCAAACAGAAGCTTCTCAAGTTGCAGGTGCTGGAGTGCTGTGTCCCAGCTGTGAGAAAAGTGACCGAGGCTCCTTGGTGCACAGCAACCTCATCTCCTGCCACACTGCAGCAAGTGCCCCCCATGGACCTCTTGCTCAGTGGAGTTTTGCTGCCTGCAGACGGAGAACAGCAAGGAGCCTGAGAGGTCATAATAGACTCAGACGGGCACGCTCCTCCCTCGATGCCAGTGGGACCCCAAGCAAGAGGCCCTGATACTCCCTGCTGCCCACCCACTGCAGTCCTTCCGGCCCTTGGCCCCTCAGCCTCTCACTTAGCAGCTGGACTGCTGCCTCAGGGCCTCTGTGCTGACCTCTGCTGCTGCGCTCTCCCTGAGAACGTCCCTGGCTCCTGTCTGCACCCCCTTGTACACATTCTGCCACACTACGTAGAACAGCAAGCCTCACACTCAGCTCTTCCTCTCTGCCAGCTAAGCCTCCTTTGCTCCCTAGTATCTGTTTCCAGAAGAGACCCAGCACTGCCTGCTCTGCTTCCCGAGCCTGTCCACAAGGGCAGGGACTGTTGTCACCTATCTCCTGAAAGAGGAGGCGTGGCTAGAGGAGGGCCTCACACTTCAAAGTGCTCAGTAGCCCAGCAGCCAAGTTACCTATGGGTGAAGGAAACAAGGACATGAGCCAGCTCATCTCGCCAGGCCTCAGCTCACTGCGTGGCCTTGGTGAGTGAGTGGGGCCCCCAGGGGCAGGGGCACAGCCTCAGCACCACCCTGGGCCCATGCCAGCTTTCCCTGCTAGAGAACAAAGATGGTAACAACGGGCCTGCCTTGTTGCTGGGACTTCAGACTGTGAGAGCTCAGAGGTCAGCCTGAGCCACCTGGCCTGCAGCTCTGAGTCACTGAGAAACGTGAGCCGCTCCTGGCTGCATCCAACTGCAGAAGCCTCGCCCAGCACACCCTCACCCCTTCGGAGGGGCAGGAAGGCAGGTACCTTCACCTAGCACTGCACGTCCTTTTGTGGTAGTGGGTGAGGCCAGGCACCACCCTCCCACTGAGCTGCCAGGCTGCAGAGATCTTTGATGACAGCGAGGGCTAGCCTCCTGGCTTTTCATCCCTAGCGCAGGAGGGTAAGATGGCTCCTGTCAGCCCCTCTGAAGGGCACACAGTTATCTGCTCCCAGCCACCTGTTCTTCAGGGGATGATGAAGGGGAAGCCCAGGCTTGTCAAGGGTATGTATCACCTCACACCTGCTCTCTGATGCTGCAGCTCCTACCAAGGGCAAAGCCAGCACCTCCCTGAGCCCTGATGGCACCAAGAACACGTATCTGTGAGGCTCTGTGGAACAGAGGCTTTGAAGGACAGTTGGGAGGAGATTGGGGGGACTGAGGAGCACTGAGCAGGAGCTCAGCAGGTGAAGAGAAGCACTTAGCTCCCCAGGCTTTGCTGCTTGGCAAGAGAACGGCATGAGCTGCAACAGAGCTCACTGATGGCCACGGCTCCTACGATGGGGAAGGAGAGGAAATCAGGTCCAGTCTGCAGGTCTTGAAGCAGACACACCCAGAACACAGCAGGTGCGTGGAGAGCTGGCTCAGAGGTGCTATCACAGTGACACTCACTGCCCTCTGGGGGCACCGAAGCCTGAAGCTGCAAGGGCCTCTCTTTTGGTCCAGTGAAAGTCAAGTCGGGGAGATGGGCATCGATGCTTTGGGGAGGAGTAGGTTTTGGAATGTCCCACCCTCTTTAGCTCAGAATCAGTCCATTTCCCCCAGCCTAAGTTCTGACACCTCTGTAGGAAGATTCTTCTCCGGGGCCAGCCCTCCCTGGGGTTGCCTCGGGTCCTCATCCTGCAGTTCTCACCAGGGTCCCACAGCAGTCCTGCCACCACCCCCACCAGACACTGAGACCTCCCACAAGCAGGACCACGCTGGAATCCTGTCTCCTCACACAGCTACCAGTTACCTACTTTGTGGCAGCACGGCAGCAGCAGTGTCCGAGGCCTCAGGGGCTCCACTCCATGGGTGGAGACTTCTGCCCCTTGTACACAGACCCTGCCCCTCCTCTGGGCAGGATATCAGGACACAGGCACTTCTCGAGTAGCTCAAAGTCACTCCACGTCACAGGAAGCACTAATGCTGCAAGCTGTCAGCCAGGAAGCAGCCCACCCCACACAGCTCATCACACACAGCCCAAAATGCAGCCCCTGGTTGAGGCCAGGCCGACAGTCAGAGAAACTGACCCAGCACTGGGGGCGAAGCACCCGCCACATCCACCTCCCAGGGCCTCAACAGGCACAGAGTAGATAAACACATGGATGGAGGAGGAGACAGAGTGCCCTTCAGTGCCCCGCCAGGGCGCAGGGCAATCTCCCTGGCAGCCTGCAGGTCCTCAGAGCAGCAAAGCAGCCACACTCTCGTTAAATATTAGTTTGCTGCAGGTCCCCAGGCCCCTGCTCTCGAGCAGAAGAGGCAGCAGTTCAAACACCAGTGCAGTTATGCTATTATTTTTTCATGGGTCTCTACAAAATAAATCAGTATTCCCGTTCCCACCCAGGGCTCACGTGCATGTGCTGCATGCCACACCCTCGCCCCACAGGGAGACAGAGGAGTGGGGGTGGGCACCACTGAGCCTACCTGGGGCAAGGGGGTGGGGATCAGAGAGGAGCAGGTGAAGAGGTCTGTTTGAATCCAGCACCCCGTTGTTAACTGTCACTTAACTGCCTGGGACCAGAGGCTTTGTAGAAGCACACAAAATGCCATGAACTTATGAAATGAGGCCCTGCCGAAGCCTCAGCAGGGCAGGGGCTTGGTTTAGGGCACATCAAAGACTAACGTCTGTGGAAGTGCCATTTCAAAACATCACCAGGTAACGATGGAGAAAACACATTTTACTTGGGAAAGAAGACGTCTGCTTCAAAAAAGGCAAGACAGAGGGAGCCCACGGCACTCCGTTCCTCTGCCCAGGGGCACCTGCAGCTCTGCCCAGGGCCCCACGGAAGCAAGGGCTGGGGTGAGCCCATTCCCTCCGGAACCCTGGGCCCCCGGCTCCATGATGCTGCATGGACCAAGACAAGAACCTTGGCCCTGGTGGCTCAAGTCCAAGTGAGCCACGGCGTAATAATGGTGACCCACAGAAAACCATGGGGAGGCAGCCAGCACGGAGTGCTCCCCAAGAGCCCAAAACAAGCCTCCCAGGGCACTCGAGCTCTCTGCACCTCCACTTTCCAAAGTTCTGAAGTTACCCAGACGCTACATCCCAGACACTCACGAAGCGCTCGGCATGAATTCTCCACACAAATACGACCCATGAGGAAGGAATTTTCAGAAGTTTCCTGGCAGCTGCAACTTCTGTGCTACAAGTCCCTCCAAATGAGACCTGGGAGACACCTCAGGACCCGCCCAGGCAACAGGCCAGGTAAGAGGGCACAGCTCAGAGCTCTAATCCCAGCAAGGCCACACTGACTAGAACACAGACTTCGCCAGAATCTGCTGGTTAGAACCAGGTATTCACAAACAGGTTACACGGGGTGTGAGCACCAGCAAGGGGATCCCAGATCCTCCCAAAGTCTGCCTGCTATGGACACTTTAGTTTCTTTGGCTAGGACCTAAAACATCCCCACCAAGTCCCACATGTTCAGAGCACAGGGGTGACACTACACACCAGCAGATGTGTCCCTAGATGAGTTCAGGGCAGAAGAGGTCACCAGCGTATAGCCCAGAGCAGTGTGCTCCAGCCCTGGGCCTCACATCTCCAGGGTGAACAGGTCTCCCCACCCCCACCCCCACCCCACCCCACCTCAGGCCCGTCCACAGGCTGCCTCTTCCCTGAGCCTGGTGCATGAACTGAACCTCTACACCACGAGCCAAAATAAACCTCTCCTCCAAACTGGGCGCTGGCGTTGGGTTCCAGCAATCGACACACTTGACACACGAGTGATGACTTCGGCCTCCGTCCAGGGAATGGTCAGCACAGGGGAGTGTTTTCAGGACTGTGTGGCCCATCCATCCCCTCCAGAACTCCTCATCCCCCAGGCCCACCGGACGTCAGCTCCTGCTGCTCCCCTCACTGGCTGTCGCACCACCTGTGCCACCTCTGAGCTGCCCGCTGCAGAGACCTCCTGTGAGCACAGGTGTGAACGCCTTCCCTGCAATGGCTGGCTGGTTCACTCAGCGTGCCATCCACCAAGTTCTCCAAAGTCATCACGTGGACTTCCCTTCCTGCTAAAGGCTGAAGAACGTCCCTACGTGGGTGAATCCCACTGTGCCCATCCAGCAGCTGCCATGGGCCACATGGGCTGCTCCCGCCCTCTATCCAGGGTGAATACTGCTCTCTGGGCCTGAGTACAAACATCCAATCAAGTGCCTGCTTCCAATTCCTTGGGGCACATAACTGAAGGTGGAGCTGCTGGACCGTGGAGTCCCACATGCTCATCTGAGGCCAAACTCTGCCTGTAGTGGAGCAGAGTGCAATGAGGAGAGAAGGAGGCATGTCAGGGGCAGAGGGCAGTGTGAAGGGGGTCAGCAGCACCTCTCCCTGGGGACACTAGCCAGCACTGGACCCCACAGAACTCCGCTGCTCACTCTGCACCCCAGCAAGGTCTGTGTGGCCACCCAGGCCATGCTGGCTGTCTATAACTGCATACTTGACCCCTCCTGGTTTTCAGGAAAAGCACTGCCCTTTCAGCTGGGCAAAGAGGTCCAGAGTGAGACCCGCAGCCAGCACCTGGTGGTCTCCAGGGAATAGAGAAATGGACATATCAGCCAGAGCCACTTTCTTAGCACCAGCCTGGGGTTCTCCCTGAACTAACTGAACCCCAGGCCGTTTCGCTGGCAAGATCCAGTGCTCACAGGAGTCCCCAGAGCCGCTGCCTCGCTTTCCTGAGAGCTGGGAAGAAGCTGGAATGCAAACCCTAGGCTGACTCACAACCGTGGGACTGGACCTCCCCAGCTTCTCAATGCAGCTGCTGCCTGATCGGAACACACTGCAGCCTTGAAATCAAGCCCATTCTCTTGGAACTCTCAGCAGCCGCTCCTCAGCTTTCATTTTTGCTTACCACAAAGCTGCAAGCAGTACGCCCTCATTGGCGACTCGTGGAGGGGGGACTGGGATCTGCCGAGCAGGCAGGACGGGGTTCCTTCCCACACCACGTCAAGGGTACAGCACAGCGAGTGGGACTTTCCTGTCACTGCGAAGCCACGGCCAGCATCCCGCACATGGCACCGCTGCGCCTGCTGCTGTGGTCCCAAGGCAGCCCACAATGCTATTGGAAGCAGGGTAAGCCCGGGTGCTCAGAGTGTGAGCCAGGCCAGAGGCAGCAGGCAGCATGCTGAGAGGAAGAGAAGCCCTAGGTGGAACCAGCCTAGCCCCACCAATAAAGGCGACACACAGGGAGAATGCCAGCAAGGAGGCCTTGGGCCAGCCGTGAGCCACGTACAGCCTGGCTGGCGCTTTATTACAGGGCCTAAGTGACTGCAAACAGACCATTATCAAACCTCTTGGTGACAAAGCCAGTGTTGAAGGGGACAGATAAAAGTAAGTGCATTAAGCACAATAAATCACGGGCCCTGGCTGAGACCTGTTAACCCTGGGATCCACGGGCCACTTTCCTCTGCCTTCCTGGTCTACTGGATGCCAGGTTCCCCCATCGCTCTAATATTGCAGCCATTATTCTCAGTGCGGCAGGAGCCTGCTGTTCCTCCGTAGTTCTGGGTGGCAAGGGCATAATTTGTTTTATGATTTGCTTGGGAGGGTAGCTGTTTTATATTCATCTTTAAAAACCACATTCAATAATCAGAGCCATGAGACCTTGCTTAAAAAGCACGACCGTGTCCCATCCTTCCTCCCCGTGTCAGTGTGGGCAGTGCCACAACCACCCAAGGGCACCCAATGATGACCACGGGGGCCCCACGCTTTCTCACAAGGACCATGAGGCTGAGAACAGCCCCAAACCTGCTTCAAAGGGTCAACAAGCCACGTCAGGCAACTCGGATGGGCTCTAAGTAAATAATGCTGGCTGGACGTCAGGGACCTGGTGTCACAGTCACCTTGGTGTAACCTTGGGCCCCTGTCCTCATCCAAAGAAGCCAACCAGTCCTCATGTCTCTCTGGAGCCCTCCGAGACCTGCACAGAGGGAGAACACAGTACCTTCTCGATGCTCGCTTTTCTGCCTTGAAACCAGCTTATTTTAAAGTTCATCTCAAGAAAAAATTGCACCACTGTCCACGTCCTTTCTGCCAGCTCCCTCTGCATCCAGGAAGAAGCCTTCCTCCTACACAGACCCCTTGGGTTAAGAGCCTGCTAACTGGGAATCCTCCCAGGAGCCCTCCCCCACGGGGTCCCTCAGGCACTTCAAGACCTGCGGGAGAGTAGGCAGGGCCACAGCTCCAGGAAGAAGGGTCAGAGGCCCAGCTTCTCAGGTCTTCTGCAAGGTGGCGCGATTTCTCATTCCGCCCTGGCATCCCCACTGCAATTACTGCCAGAACGCACCTGAGGAGGGTGGTGGGGGATGGGATGCAGCCGAGCCTGGTGCTCCATGAGGGGCCTCCTAATAAAATCGATCCCAGAACCTCATCTCATCTGAGAGGCAGTGGCACAAAACCTGCCCAAGAGTGCCAAGCTCTCAGAATTCCTCCAAAAGGACTCTAAGTCAGAAAAGGCAAAAAAGTTACAAACTCACTCACGTTACAGATGGACCAGGTTTTAGGGATCATCAGGGCTCAACAAGCAGCCTCCTGGAAAGAGAATGGAGAGGCTTCCTCCCAAGCCACCGGAGCCTCTGGTTCTGAATGTTTCCCCTAACAGGCCAATAAACACCACATGAGCCAGATGAATGACAGCTTTCGGGGGCTGCACATGGCAAGTGGCGCAGGACGAGGCTCTGCCTGCAGTCATGAGGCTGGGGGACCTCTAATCTGATCACAGGGGCCAACGGCCCGGAGCTCCCTGCAACTGGGGACTGCATACTTTCTCCTCCATTCCCAGCAGAAAGCCAACACCTGTGAGCTGCTCCCAGACAGTGAAGGAAGTCGGAATCTCCATCAAGTCACTGCAGTGGCCTGCAGCCACAGAAACTGGGATCTGTGTCAGAGGAGCACCAGCCCCTATTTCAGAAAGCAGCCACACTTCTGCAGCACTAGGGACGCCTCAGAGAAAGTGTGGAGCTGGGAGCAGCGCAGACAGCACAGAGCCCATTATGCGACTCGCAGAAGGAGGCCAAAGAGCCAGGTCCCTTCAGCAGGGGGCTCAGGCGATGTTCTCAGTTTGCTTTGTTGCTTTTCCCCCTGACACTGCAAGTGATTAGGAAAAGACAAAAAAGAAATACAGTCAGAAAACATCTTTAGCCTCTGCCCCAAGTGAGCCTCTTTTGAATATCAAAATACAGCTCATGAAAACAGAGCAATAAAACCAGAACACATCCCTATGCCCTCCATAAAAGATGCAGAAGTTGGAACAGACACCTTGGACTTTCCTTGTAAGCCACACACAGGCCACAGCTGGCGGCCAGCAAGCTAGGTCCCCGGTATCCTTGCTCAGGTCTACCCTGGGAGGACGCTGCACCCCTCCTTGGCCAGCACCAATGTGCTGATCCCCACTGGGCACAGAGCACCCAAACACTCAGACCTCCTGAAGGTTTCCTATGTGAGAAACCTTACAGTATGCATTGAGGGTCAGACCATGCGCCCACCGGACGTCACAGACTAGGGATATATCATCCCACGTCCCTGGGGCATCCACCCCTGGCCAGAGGACAGGCACAGAGCCATGCATTTAATGTGCCTCGTTTACCACACATTTGGTTTAGCAACCTAGCACATCACTGCAGAGTGCCTGTTGTGACCTCCAGGGGGAGGGGGGTGCCCGCTGTCCACATTCAAGGGAGGACTGGACCCCACGCCACCTAGGAATTTAAAGTCACTTCCACTCAATACCACCATGTTCATATCATCCCAAAGTCAACATGATAAGCTCAGACATTGTAAGTCAGATACCCAGGAGCTGGGCCATGCAACCTTCCTCCCAAGACTGCCTTGCCCTCACACTAAGGCAGAGAACTACTGTGAACCACAGGGCCTAAAAGAGCCCAGAGTGTGGGGTGAGTTGGGTCAGGTGCCTGGGGCGAGTTCCCACCTCCACCTCAGAAGGCATGCACATGGCCAAACTCCAGGCGGCGCTAATGGAACCTCCTAGGAAACAGGGTCTTCACAGAGTGATCAGGCCACAGGAAGCCCTAAGGGTGAGCCTGGCCCTGTGCAGCCCAGTCGACCCTCCCCAGGGGACATGTGACCACAGACACCAGAGAGGGTATGGAAACCAGCAGGCAAGATGAAGACGCCGCTGAGCCAGGATGCCAAGGGTCGCTGGTGAAGCCACGAGGTGAAGGAGTGGAAAGAAGGCCCCCTGGGACCCTAGACGTTTATTTACAGCCTCAAATCTAAGAGAAGACAGCCTCCAGCTGCACCTAGCCACCTGCCTTCAGCACTTTCTGAGGGCAGCCTCAGGCCAGGGGCACAAGAGACTCAGTGCTGTGCCCCAGGGTGCCAGCCACACTTTCAGCAGGATGACACTTGAACCCAGAGCCTCCTGCATGCTGGACAAATGCCCTGCCACAGAAGCACACCTCTAGCCCTTTTTAAATTTTATTTTCAAGCAAGGCCTCAGCCCTAACATCCTCCTGCCTCAGGGACCTGAGTAGCTGCGATTAAAGGTGTGTCCCATAGTGCCAACAAACTTGCAGATGTTAACACAGGACAAAGAATAAGCCAGGCCCTGCCACACTCCCTTATCCCCGTGGAGTCACTCTGGCCAACACCGCTTCTCACTCCTCACATAGCACCCTGGCAGGGGCAGGGGCACATGGCACAGGCCACACTAACACTGGTGCTCCTGGCTGCACCCACGGCAGTGAGCTCTCCAAAGTGGTCAGCACAGGAATGTTCCGGCTTCAGGGACGCAACGCTGATGCCGGGGACTCAGAAGCCTCACTATAGAAAAGACCATGGCAGGAGAAAAGGCAGCCTGCTCCACTCGCCTTCCCACTGAGTAGACACAGAGCACAAGGACATGCATTGAATGGGGAGAGAGTGACACTGCCTCCTGACAAGGCAGAGGCAAGGACAGTCTGTCAGCTGCAGAGTCCTGGCAGGGCACAGCCAAAATCATGTGGACACAGCGGTAACCCTTCCGGCTCGGCCCAAATATTCAGAAAATCCACACTTGCAAGTTGTGGCCTGTAAGCCACAGCAAAAGCAGTCAACCAGCACAGGCTACGGGACAGCCTGGCAGGGCTCATGACCATGTGATCTGGCACATGGGAAGAGCAAGGGCCTGGCTCCTGCCTAGGTGCCTCACCCAAGCCCTGGGTAAGGAACCCCTGCACTCCACTTCCCAAGAGTCTCCAGACCCATCCTGCAGCCAGGCCACCCTAGTGACAATGCCAGTTCCTACAGAGCAGTCCTGAGCCTAAGGAGAAGAGGGAAGAAGAGGAAGCTGGGGAGGAGGAGGGAGGGGAGAGGAGAGAGGGACGAAAGGGAGAGGGGGAGGGGATGGAGGGGAAAAGAGAGGAGGGGAGAGGAAGGGACAGGAGAGGAGAGGAGAGGA